>JAHWFP010005575.1:0-28493 GCA_023313725.1 Lithobius niger
TAACCTTCGAATTATTATGCGGTGCGATTAACTTGGCGAATGTTTTGATGTGTTGATATCACTCCTTTGAAGGGCCGAACCATTCGGAACTTGGCGGCCCCTTTTACCAGTTCTGGTTTTTGATATTATAAAGCTATTAATTATACCTCCTGCATTTGAACACGTTCATCTCATTGCATATGAACATCAACAAAATTTTGAGAAAATTATACAAAAATACTATCTGACAGCCACAAAGAACCAGATATGTGATTACTTTGTAAGCATACAGGTCAAGATCTGGTTCTGTGTGGCTGTCAGTAGTATTTTTTTGTACAATTTTCTCAAAATTTAGTGCATGTGACCTGTAGTGTTCGAATGTAGGAGGTGCAATAGGTTTTGTAAGAAGAGGTTGAATTTAGCTCAAGTTAATCTAAGTTAGTTTTGCTTGTCTAGCTTAAAACCCTAATCTTAACTATTGATTTCTCTTTGGCAACAGTCGATCGTTCACTGGCCCTTTAATTAAAGACACTAAATCCTTCCAATACGTATGTCGTGCGAACCTTTGAGAATAGCGTTTGCAACATTTACACCATAGGTGTTGAGTTGTGTGAGTTGTCTATGTTTACACAGGTTATAGTTAAAAGGACATTCCTCCCAGCGCCATTATTCTCGATCCTCCACATCACGTATGGCCCCAAAGTTTTATTTACTTACCGTTAGTCAATCCCTAGCTAAAAATCCGTTTTAAAATGTGGCGTCTACGAGACTTTCTGTTGAATATTAGTAACTTTATTTACTGCGCCCCGAACGTACAAAATCCTTTGCGCACCTACAATAACCATGACGTTTCATTGTTTCAGGTTATGACGACACAGTTTTTGCGTCAATGCTGTCACGTGACCCGCAATTCGTCTACTAGGCCAGACGTCGTTCCGCGTCGTTCACGTGATCACGAGAAGAAGTGACGTTGTAGTACTACTACGGCGAATCTCGTAACGGCAGCGTGCGGACACATGACTGAGCGTGGCTGTTATACGGCAGGCCGGATGTTGCTTTAATGTCGCAAAATCATCTCTGACGAAAGAAAAACAAAGAAAATGACTGTATTGGCAACATCTACATCAGTGGCGCACCCAAAAATTTTGTTTGGGGAGGGGGGGGGGCAAAGAAATTAAAGATGCGGTGTGCCAAATTCAGCTAGGGAGCTCCCCAGCGGGATCTGGGGCAGAGCCCCGGAAGCCAACAACTTTTCAGCAGTTTGAGCACCTTTAAGACACCTGCAAAACTCAATTTTTGAAATTTTTTAAGTCGCAGTAAACTTCTCGCTTGTTTATTTTACAATTTTTTTGAGTTGGTGCCTGGGAGGGATTGAGGCTTAATGGCGTGTCGACAGCTTGGTCATTAGCACCAACCTCAGTCACAGTGCAGTGGTCCGGGTTGCCACTGCACCACACATTACAGAGATATTATTCAAACCCCCAATATAAATCTTGTCATACATCTGTACCTCCTGCAAAAATTGGAAAACACCGGACAGGAGGACAGACTTATCGCCCAATTGATGCACAATGTCATGCGGAAGACAGAAACGACGGCGAACACCATCAAGATGGCGACAATCAACAAGGAAGTGCCGGACTGTAAGTGGCCGTCGACACCAATAACATTCAGGAGGGTCAACCCCCCGCAAAAGGAAACAGTGAGTAAGTCGGGTGTGCCCAATTCGCAAACGGGCCAACACAACCTCCTCACGGCGACTGCAGCGACACGCCGAGTGCCATTCCTCAACAGTGCCTTTAATAGCTCGTAACTTATTACCGTCTTGACTGTCCCACAAGGTTTGCCAAAAAGCGTGTAACCTCAGACGCAGAGTTGGAAAGGCGTCTGAGGGAACAAGACCGAGATCCCTACTGAGAGGGCCAGAAAGGGCCCCTTTCGCTGCAGAATCCGCTTGCTCATTTCCACCAATCCCAACATGGCCCGGGATCCAGCAGAAAAGCACAGTTTTCCACTGGCCAGGCAAGTGGGAAAGCAAAGCTTGGACACGTTGCGTCAAGGGGTTCCGAGGATTGTAATTCGCCAAGGACTCCAGGGCACTCATGGAATCGCTAAAGATAATGAAATGCGTGCCCTGAAGGTCAAGGATCCATTCCACCGCCAAACCGAGAGCCAAAAGCTCTGCGCCCCTTTTGGGTGCGCCACTGATTTACATACGTTTGAACTAATGTCGCAAAACTGAGTCATATACGAAAGCCAACAGGGATGCATATACTTTTAAGCTTCGTTAGCAAGCAAACGCTAACTTTGTTAGCGAGATTGGGAGAAGATTGCGAGTTTGGGAGAAGCCCACACACACGAGAGAGAACGGCAGTTAAGTTTCCAGCACGTGACCGTCTAACGATTTTCTTGTATGAGCGAGTAACGGGTTTCCTGTCATAGCTTCTTGGTGTTGTTGATAACGAACTTTTACCCAAGTGTTTTTGGCCTACCAATCCGATCATGCTTGGCAAACAGTGGATTCCAAACTCTGTAGCATTAAAGCATTCTAAAGTTTAGCGCGAGCCCAAACAAACATAGTTTCAACTGCAGTGTAATATGGCGAAGTACCTTTTCTTTGTGTTAATCGCAGATCCACTGACAATCGCAGATCTTGTAGGAAACGTTGCTTAGAGTAGCTTGGAGCCGGCGCAAACTCCTGGAAGTTTCTACTTGGTAAAGCGGTTATCAGCGGTTTGTTTGGTATAGAACTGTAATCCTGTATTATGCGACTGGACTCAGCCAGGAAGCAAGGAAAGTTAACCCTATGTTGTCATCAGCTCGTTAGGTTAGATCGGCTAAGAATGTGACACCGCTAAGATAGTAAAACTGAGAATTGACTGTGCTCTTGACTCTGAAGCCATCTGACAAACACTAGCACAATCCACTTGTGAAATTTAATCAGTGTACCTTTTTTTTTATATCTATTGTTGGATAGCCAGCATTGTTAGCGTTTCTTTATTCTCCAGTCTATGCCTTGCGGCTGGCGTTTGCTGATTGGCTTTGTTCCCTAATGACAATGTTTACAACAATGTAAAACAATAAAACTGATCGTTCAGGTTCCCGTAACTCCGGAATGGCTGGACCGATTGTAAAAGTGGTCTCTTTAAGGATGAAGGTGAACTAGATTTCTGGCTTAGATCATGTTTAAGATTTTAAGCAGGTGCAGTATTTTTTTCTGAAACGGTGGCAGAACAGCAGGAACAACAAGTGAACAGTTGTAAAATTTACGTGTGGCTTCCTACTTCTGCTCTTGCACAGAATTGCATAAGTTTTGGCATAAATATGTCTTCCACACGTATTCTGGCAAAGTTTGATCGAAACATAATGACTAGAAATGGAGATATTAATTGTTTTAGTTATGTTGGAGTAAGGACTTCAATCATATACATAGTCAGCCAAAATAAATAATAATAGCCGAGTATGATAATAATCTTTGTTGTAACTGTAAGTGGGCTAAGGAGGGAACTTTTTATTTTATTCTTTGATTTACACTTATTCTTTTTTGATTACAAACTATATTGCGTAGTGGCCAAATCATTTATTTTAATAACCGTATATACTGTTTGCACGCTAAAAGTTACAGAAAAATTAAAAGGTAGTAACAAAAAAAATTATAATTGCAAGTTGCATGATGATATAACAAAATTATTATGCGGAATCAAAGGGACTTTCAGCGTGTAACAATTTCGTAAATGAAAAAGTGTAATAATGTAGACAACTGTTTTCTTCCTTCGTCTTTCAATTATTATCGGTTCTAGTTGTATAACATTTGAGAAGCAGGCTATACAGCTAGCTAGATGTATCGTGGAGGTGAGAGGCAAGGTGCTTTGGGAGGCAGGGTGATATAGCCTTCGAGATGATATGCCTAGTGTATTTTCTAGCTTTATGATGTATAAAAGTTGGGGAGGTCTTTTACTCTTTTGGGTTGTTGATATGACATATGCATGTAAATATAAGTAAGAGTAGGCATTATAGTCGAATGTGCACTAACAGCCTGTTAGCCAATTACCTTCAGAATATGTTTCCATTTCTCTTTTTTGTCACTTTCTTGCACCTGTAACAAAAAAGGTAAACATGATAATTATGTAGTAGGTGGTAGCAATCAGAGTTGGCGCAAGTAATTTTTTTGGACCCAGTAACCCGGTGACCCGAAAATTGGTTGACCCAAACTCGGTGACCAGGACAAATCTGGTGACC
Organism: Lithobius niger; assembly: GCA_023313725.1. Classification (NCBI taxonomy): domain Eukaryota; kingdom Metazoa; phylum Arthropoda; class Chilopoda; order Lithobiomorpha; family Lithobiidae; genus Lithobius; species Lithobius niger. The sequence goes on from JAHWFP010005575.1 coordinate 4,219, forward strand.
TGGTCCAACCCAGGGATTCGGACTTAATATGCTAACTGTAACAGCTAAATTTAAGCGAAATTCTGCAAAGCAGATGGTTTGTTTAAGTTGCTGCATAATTCATTGGTAAAGAAACATATTAAACACCATCATGTGCTCAGCCTCAACATGACGTTTGTGTACTTTTTGTCGATTACTGTACACACCCGTATATATCACGATGCTGCCATGGCTTCAACTGGGAGCGTGTCATACCTCCAAAGTACATATCACTGTGTACCAGCTCAGCCTCCACACGAATCGAATGCTATCAGTACACATTTTGTGTACTTTGTGAGAGAAAAAGTGCACAAAGTCATAGTACACAAAGGTTGTATGGAAGCTGAACACGGTGACGGTTACTACACAGTTTCTTCAATGAGAGTAATTTTGAACGAAGGTATTTAATGCGTTTCTTTAACAAAAGTATGCAACAACTTAAACAAATAATCAGCTGTGCAGAATTTTCCTTAAATGTAATTGTTACAGTAAGCGTTTTAAGTCTGGACAGTTTTATTAATTTCGGAAAAAAACGGACGTCATCAGTGCACGTGTTCGGAGTATATCCGTTGACTGCCTAGCACTTTAAGTGTACTTTTTTTGGTCAGTCAACAACGTATTTGTTCAACCAATCAACCATGTCTTCATACCACATCAACAGGAAAAATGTTTGCCATATCCCATCATAAATATATTTGCCTATATCAGCTCGTTTTCCTAATTTCTACAGCAAATAATGCACTTTCATTTGAATGATAGCATGTCAGTTGATGCACAAACGGACGGCCAATCTTGCTCATTTTCAGTAACACATGTTGTAGGTGGTCCTTAAAACAAAGTTTAAAAACTCGCCCCCCCCCCCTTAATATTGTTAACGGCATTGAAAAAGGAAAGTACCTTGAAGTTCGGCCTTATTGGACAATTTTAAGGAGTGTCACATGGAGTTCAAATTTAGTGACTTTTAATACATTAACAATACAGTGTAATACGAGACATTTATATGAGAAGCTTTAATGATTATTGTTTATATTATACACGTAAATAAAGTTATGTCCATTGTCTGCAATCATTATTTGGTTTGGTTTTTACTGTCACTCACGGTCAGTTTTAGTGCATTTGGGAATTTCTTCCTGCGTTCCTCACAAGCTGCAGCAGTTACGGTTTCTGGTCTTCGGTTTTTTTTTTTGTGAGGATACTGTTGTAGTCTTGCATCAGCACCACCCTGCACTCTACTAAGTCATTTGCTACATTCCGGGCTTTAACAGTATTCCTTGCTAATTGATAATCGTGTAAACCCTCTCACCCACTGGCAGGGCCCCCACATCAAAGTTAGGGGCCTGGGACTAACTACAACAGTGGGGGCCCTCCTCTCCCGACTGAAAAAGTTACACTATATTATTACATTCGTCGGCCACAATTATGCTTAATGGGTTGGTTCACTCATTAATCCGGGCGGGTTACATTTGAAGGCTTTTCCGCTTAACAAGCTACAGGCTTGCACTACAGTGCTCCTGCTTCATGCCGTTGGATTGAAGTTGTTGTTCGTTGCGGCAAGAATTTATAGGGTTTGGGAGGAGAATTTGTAGCTTGAGACCCCTTCTGAAACGTCCTAGATCCATTCCAATTAGTTCCGTCTAAGTTTATAGAGGGCACCACTAGTTTTATGTGAAAAATTCTTCTCAGTTTTCAGCCTAAAATTAAACTAAACTAAACGAAGCTAGCTTGTATTTAGGTATTATTTAGTTTAGCTTAGTTGTAATTTAGTGTACTTTAGATCTGGGGTGAAAATGAGCAAAAAATTACCAGATGGAACGTGTCGTGCCCTCTGAAAACTCTGACGGAACTAATTGGATTGCATCTAAGACGTTTCAATAGGGACTTTTTTGAGTTACAAATTCTCTTCCCCAACCCTATAAATTCTTGGTATAAAAAAATGCACAATACGCACGAATCGAGTACATTAATCACAGCCATCAATACTTAGAATTGCGGGGGAAAATAAACAATTTTAGGCCGTGCGTGGCACCTTGGGTGACCGGGGATGGATACAGCAGGTCCACTTGACCCCCTGTTGTGGGAACCCTGCCCACTGGGATCGCGAGATGAAACCTGGTGTCTATAGCCAGCATTTCACAAAAACGACAGAACGTAAAATCGGCCACCATCTTTTCAGGATGAGATTGGGTCACAACCAGTTTGATCCTCTTTGTAGGGTTATCTGTGTCAACCTTATTCAAGGTATTGATCACACCCCACTTCACTGGCAAGGATACGTCAGAGACAAAGAAAGAGAGTGATGCAAACAATTCATTCTTAATATTTAATGTCGGGAATAGCATTCAATCGCTGCAATTGAGATGGCTTACTTTCACAATGACGCTAACCAAATGTTCGTACGAATTTTTATTACAACCGGCGAATTTTCGGTGAATTTTACAAAGGATTTTACAAAACTATCACCTTCAGTTTCAGAACAAACTACAACAGTTCAACAATGGTCAACACATGTTTAGCAGCTTAAAAAACCAAAGTAGACTAACCTTAAGAGGTTTTCAAGAGACTTGATATGGCTTTGTGATTATAAGAGACACCAGAAAGAAAGCAAGGCCATTGGCTGTGGGTCAGAAGCTGCAAGTGAGGCCACAATCTACAGTTTGTCATTCAGACTAACGGCAAAACCTGTGATCTCTTCATGCCGGCGTCTTCACATTTTGTCAGTTTAAATTCGTAATGAAAAAGGCATATTTTATAGCTTAGATGACGCGAGTCATCCATTTAGCCATACGAAGGGCTCCGGGTTGCATGACTGATTCCTCCGGAAGGACTGGCACCAGGGTAGATTACAGTCAGTTATAGCAACTCATGATGATCCTTGCACGGTTGGGTGGCAGCTAGCTAACGCTTACAGAATTTGATAGTTATTGAATATGAGAAACTTCAAAATTCTTGTGGTTAAAAAATAAAATGGTTGTGATGTCTCACATCGCACTCGGCTTGTTGTCATTGGAAGAACAAATTCGACTCCGGAAGCATTATTTGGGGTACCACAGGGAACTGCGCTGGGTCTACTTTTGTTTGTTCTATTTTAAAGCGAGCTGGTTTGCAATCCACATAATGCTGACCAAGAAAAATTTGCCGATAATTTTAAACTACACTCAGCTGTAATTGACAACCATGCACTAAATGACGAGATCGATTATTATTTCTAACTGCAATAAATGTAAGACTTTTCATGTTGGAAGCCAAAATCCATACTTTACGTACCACATAAAAAAAAGTTCCTCCACCAAATGTAAACTCCGTAAAAGACCTTGAGGTATACTTTTCTGCTGACCTTAAATCGACAAGTCACTGTGGACGTGTTGAGTCTACTGGAAATCGATGGGCAGCAATTGTACGACGTTGCTTTACCTCTGGTGATGCTCCAACAAAGATTTGGACATTTAAGGTCTATGAGACCACTACTGAAATAAGCAAGCCTTGTCTGGTCTCCATACCTCTTAAAAGATATAGAACTTCTTGAGTCTGTACAGCAACGATTCACCAAAATGTTGCCAGGCATGCACAGCTTGCATTATTGCTTGCATCTTAAAAGGGCAGGACTAGATTCTCTCGAACTCCGAAGGCGAACGGGTGACCTAAATGGTTTTTAAGATTATTCATTGCTTTCTGACTGTGGATCTCCTTTTTTTGATTGTAGCCCAGCCCTTTGTATTCGTGGTCATTGTTTTAAATTAATCTTACCAGCTACTAAACTGGATTTTCGGCCTCACTTTGTTGCCATGGGAGTGATCCCAGGATGGAATTCTCAGGCTGAGGAAACCGTCACTGCAAAATCTATTAACACCCTTAGGAAATTTTCAAATTTAAAAGCTTGACTCCCTTTTAAAGGGGCCAGAACACTGTATATAAACTTAGCTTTTAGTTTCTTGGTTTTTAAAGGCTATGCTTATACACTGCTCTTAAGCTTGGACTGTAGTAAATTCAGCCCCTTCGGCTCCAAATAACTTTTTTTTTTTTACATTGATTAAACATTTATTTGTTATTATTTGACGGACTGCCAATGCTTTTTGAAGCGCTTAAAAAGCAAGGTGTCAGAACCAGTCAACTGTATGCCGCATGTAGAAAATACCTATTCCGCATGTAGAAAGACAAATTCCGTAACGATGGCGATATGCAAGATTAAGCATGTTTCTTCCAAGCTTCAGTTCAATAAGTGTGCTAGCCCCTGCCCTGTGACCAGTGTTACCATCCGCTGTGTTGAACAAGAGGTCCCGGGTTCGATCCTGACCTCAGCCACCCCTGGTATTTTCGGGAAGAGAAGAGCCATGTGATGCCTCGTGCTCATGTCGATTGTGGCATGTAAACGATACTAGGAATTTCCGATCGATTGGAATTACCTCTCTCCTTCTGGCGCCATGGCTTCGGCTGGGAGCGTGGCAAACTTACAGCTGTGTGAACGACGTTGACTGGAAGCTATCCTTGATCCCCCATTCTCCTAGGTAAGCCACCACCACTTTGGTAGTTTTCTGGGCTGCTCCGGATGGAAGTTTTGTAACGCCAAAAAATTTGACACTCTTACTCCTGAAACAATGACTGGGATTCGGTCCACAGTTCCTGTCCCTATTAGCTCCAGAAGGATTTTCCAGTTCTAGTGGATGGTGAGGGGAGTTTGGGGATCGATGATTGCTTTGAGCAAGTCTGCAGTGTGCTTCCTTGCGTCGTGTCTTGCTGTACATATGGTACTACGGTTGGTTGAAAGTTCTACATTTCATCCCCGAGTAACAGCAGCTGCTGAGAGCACAAAGACTGCTTTTCGGTCACTCACTTTGGTGCTCACTTTAATTATTGAAACCTGCTGATGATACACAACATATCCCTGGGCTCTTACATTGATTGTCGAGCTTATACTACCCACTATCGCAGTTTGGACTCGTAGTGTGACACGCCAAAAAATTCTCCAATCATCCCAAAATTTTGTAAGTAACCGTTTTTCAACAGACCCATTAATATTATGGGATAAGACTTTGGGGAAAACAAATTTCTTCACTATAAATTAGGATCACCTTAATATGTAGCATGGCCAGCATCTAGGTACTTGCAAAATTTCAGTTCGAGTAGAGCATTACGGCTAGGTGGCATGACCAAACAGTTTTCCAAATAAAAAGACAATATTTAATTTTACTGACCATTTTCCATCAGACCAAACACTGGAGGTGTGCGACACTTACCCAGAATTAGTTAGGTTACTCAAGTTGTGTCACTTCCATATGGTCACAAGGTTTGTCTTAACGATGAATTATTCTTGCCACTAATTAATAAATAATAGTTTAAATGGCAGTCAGACTTACACTTAATGCTAAAACAAAAGTATACTAGATATTTACGCCTGAATTATAAAATCCTGTTAATAAATAACTGCCCTTTGATTTTAAACGTCACTTACGAGTTGTCAGCTGTCTTTCAACGTAGTGATCAATCTAGCTGTCATGTACTTCTGATACAAATCACTAAGACGAGTCTGTTATCTAATACTTTATCAAGCCAGAAGTTGATTTCGTATGACGTACAGCATGATTATTAATAAACAATGATTATAATGAATTACGAAATAAGGTGAAATACAGGAAATGACAACAACTAAAAAAAAACAAAGCTGGCAAAAGAGTCGAAAAAAAAACACAATTAGCTAAATTTATGTGAATGAATCCTATAGCATACACTAAAATATCATGGAATTTGCTGCAGGGAAAGTAGTTATTTGTAATTAGCAATAGTATAAACGGGTAAATAGTGTGCATGACGTCAGCTAATTTACGGCTTGAGTATTTGCTGATTACAGTAGTTGGCCTTCACATTTTATGACTTCATGGGTGGAAAACAGCTGTTTCTTTGGTGTTATAAACTTGCACCGACTTACGGTTTAGTTATAACCCAGTTCTAGATTCGTATTACTAAAGCAATATCTGGCTATGACACCTGGACAAATGTATGAATTGATCTGAACCTCCCGACTGATTATTCTGAATGGAAATAATAAATGGAAGGATTTTTTTTATTTATAATTTTTTAATTATGGTGAGCATTAAAACTATGATTCACTACTGCGTATGGTTAGTTTAAGACAAAAAAAACGAGCAATAGCTAAATAAAAAACTATATCAGTTTAATCAGTTTGTAAATCAGTTCACAAACAAAGCATTCTAATCAGCAAATAATAAGTTTTATCATTAATCGTGTAATCATTAACTTTACTCCTCTTTTTGTTTAAATGCATCAAGTACCCCGCACCGCCAGCATCTTCTCAATACTGAGACTCTTATAATGCCCTTCACGACTTGCATATTTTCCTTTTGTGCTTGCAGAACTGCTAATTTTGTAACGTCTGCATTAAGTGTAATATTTAACGAAACGTTAGGAAAATGAGTCGCACCATCTCTGATCGAACTGATGAACTGCTTTTAAAAAGATGAAACGGAGTAGTTCGTCCAGCCGACCAAAGAAGGCGCCGTTCAAATACTGACCAGTACCAGGAGAAAATCAAGCTCCATAGAAACGAACGAAAGGGAACATTTTATATGCCATCAGGTCTGACTCGACAGTTTTCTCTAAAAAATTTTCAGAAAATTGCAAATAACGTTTTTAGGGAGCAAAAATTTAAAATTACGCAATAAAAATATTAATAAGTAGTACTTCCCCATGTCAACGCAAAAACAAAAAACAACGTTAAATTTGAAGCATGAAAATCCCATTTTTTGTTTGTTTGCAAACTTGCTGGCATGCATTAGGCAAGTCCTAAGAAACCATGAAAATCTGAAATCCAAGTGTAATACTTTTTAAACATATTTTTGTTAAAAGTGTCTACTTTATGCAATACTGGACAACTAATGTCTGTACTGAAATTCTGGCAAGTATGTGTTTTGTATACAATGGAACATTTTCTTAGCATCTAAGAAGTACGTCTTATGGTACTGCTAGAGTTAATTTGTTTTTCATTAATTATTGTAGGCCTACCGAAGTAATGGAGGAAACGAATAATTTTTGTTGGCTGCAGTCTTATAACTGTTCAGTTTACTGAGGCGTGTTTTTACCAAAAAACATCCTTCAGTTTTCAGAATGTAGGTAACCTATTTGTATAGTTAATTCTTCTGTAGGATATTTCAATTTATAATCGTGATTTTTTTCTTTACGAATGTGTAACTGATACCTTGCAGAGGAACCGTGTGAGCCTGTAGTGTACATCGTCTGCTGTTATTTTTGTGGTCTCCGATGCCGTGTGTGTACAGTGGATGAAACTAAAAGTACGTTTTTATTATTTTACAACATATTCTTAGTTTTACATTAAATAGAAAATTGTTTTTATTGTGCTACTGTGTTTCAGCTGCAACCAATTAAACACATTTCAGCTGATCAACATTTGCCAAATGATTACTGCTGCATTAATTTTGCGTGTTATTTAAAATCTGAACAGTATGTTCATGGGCATCATTAATAACCGTTACAACTATCAAGTTATATAATAATATTGTTCTACTTCTTGAAGACCTTGCCTTCATTTATTTATTTTTTCCGCAATGAAAATTCAAGAGGTCGTGAATGAAATGCCCATTGCAAATCTCATTTTTGAATTTTTTCGGCTTAATACCCTGTGTTAAAGCTGAACAGTTATGTCTTTAAGATGCAATCTTAAGGGAATTCAGAAACAACAACAGAGTGTATTTATTGAGGTAACACGACGATGAAACAGGAACACAGCTATACTGATCAATATGATTTCATAGAAACAGCAAAGGTAAAAATACTAAAAGTAACAGTAAATAAGCCATTTCAAAACATCAGCCTCATCGTTTCTGAAAAGAAGCAGCCAAGACCACAAGAGGTACTTGCAACAAACAGCAGCAATGCTATCCAACATATTGTTCTATTAACATCTAAGTAATGTACATAATTTAGTAATACATTTCCACTGTACCAGTTACATGTTTACATGTTACATGACTACACATTTCTCATTCCTTATACTCTTTCTTTAAAATGTACGATGTTTACTATAGCTTACGTTTAACAGCCTCACATCTTTCACCATTTAATCTTTACCTCTGATGCATTTTCTTGGTGTTACGATTAAATATTAGTAGTTTACTTATTTTCCATTATTCGATATTTTGTATAGTATTCTGTCAGCCTTTACCCAACTTTCATTCAAATGTTTTGTCCATTATGTTTCGAGCCTATACGGTTTATTTGTTCTTTAGAATATTTAATTATCATCTCAATAATTTGCGTTTGTTTATAAGCCTTCCACTGGTGCCCTATTTGTAATTAAATTCTTCAATAAGTTTTCAGATAAAAGTGCATTCTGCATGTAATTTAAATCTGTATTTTTAATTTCTAGAGGATAAATTTTGTTCATAAATACATGCACCGTGTAAATTTCTATCTTGACTAGCAAAATAATAGCGGCTAAATTAAAGAGCAGACAAAGACCGCAGTGTTGGTTCCATTTTTTTTCGTTTATTTTTAATATTTTCTGAATTTATTTTCTTGAACCTTTTAAATTATTTATTATGTTGTACTATTAAGTTTAACATAAATAATTTTTCTCGAACATTACCATTGTAACCAAACATCAGTTTACTTTAGACAGTAAAGCACCAGTGCTTGCTTTTACAATGCTATGACTACCTTTTCCAAAGTTAGTCATATTTCTTTCTGTTAATCCTACTGCGACATCTCCTTCTCTGTTTTTCAAGCTGTTAAACCGTTACCAGGTTAAAATTAACTGAAAACCAATGATTCTTTTGAAGCAAAAGCAAAGTTTTCCTGTATTTTATCAGTAAGAAACACAGTGCAGGTAACGCTTTATTTTTTACATGAGTGTATAGCAGTGCCGTTAGCAAGGCATATTTTGGAAACATAAAATGAAAGAAACTGGTTCCTTCATAGGTCATTTATACAATTTTTTCAGTCCTCGTTTCAAATTTTTCATAACCATTTCCATAACTTCAAGAACTGTAATTAAACACGTTCCCAAGAACAAGCTCATATTTCCTCCAACATCGCAAAGGAATGACACTGTGTCGTATTGGTAGCTTTCTGTTACTATGTCCACAACATTTTCGGTCAGAATCACTTCCATCTTGAATCTCGTTCTCGTTTTGCTCTCGCCAGTAATAAAATTTACCACGTAAACAGTTTCTTCACATTTTCTGGGGCAGCGACAAATATCATGTTCATTTAGAAGCAATTCATGACTTCTCTTGAGGGTTTGTCGGCTGGAATTTACGTGAGTACAATACGGCATTTTACTTGACAGCATGTATGGGAGCCTGAAAAAGTTCAATCAGTCCATTAATAAGTTACATAAATCAGCTGAACAACACATTATATTCCCTGACATCATTACTACTGACCCACAACCCAATGTCAAAAGTTGCATACATCCTCAGCTTCCTGCTTAATTAGGGATTTTGGGCACGGAAAGAAAAATATGAATTCTAATTTTCTCTTCTCAAAATAAATTAAAACGGGACAAGGTCAAGAAGGAGTCCAAGACCAAGATTCGAGGCCAAGATCATGGATAATAAAGTCAAAAACAAGACAGAGAGGGGGGGGGGGGATTGAGGCTTAATGGCGCGTCGACAACTTGGTCATTAGCACCAACCTCAGTCACAGTGCAGTGGTCCGGGTTGCCACTGCACCACACATTACAGAGATGTTATTCAAACCCCTAATCTAAACCTTGTCATACATCTGTACCTCCTGCAAAAATTGAAAAACACCGGACAGGAGGACAGACTTATCGCCCAACTGACGCGCAATGTCATGCGGAAGATGGAACCGACGACGAACACCATCAAGATGGCGACAATCAACAAGTAAGCGCCGGACCGTAAGTGGCCGTAATGAACTAAAAAAGAATTGTTCTTTGCGTGTTGCACACCAAACAGGAGATGAATGTTGATCTTCATGATGAAAGTTTATATTAAGAAAAAAAGAAAACCAGGACACTTATAAGTATCTCTAGAATGCATGTCAAATCTGTTTACTATAAAATAATTCTTCTACTGACCTTCAACACATGTGATTGCAAGAGGAATTTGGTAGCACTTTATTGATAGTGGGATAGTAAGTTATTTTCTTTCATGGCTGATTGCCACATTTTTACGTTAAAAGGCAAAAGATCTCTGCATAAAAATGAAAAAAAAGGTGCTGATTTAGCCATATTACTTTTGAACAAGACAGAGAGGAGACCAAGATTAATACCAGAAGAAGATCATGGCAAAGAATTACCAACTATAACACATTGGCGATGATATAACTTGTGATGAAAAAATTTCTCTTGCAACAAAAACTTTAGCTCCAGCTCACGTTATTTTAGGAAGTATTACATTAATTTACAACCCAAAATATTTTGGTAATATTTTATAGGGATTGTTTGAGACAGAAATTGCTGTACATTTATGCGTTATTTCATGTATGTATGACTATTCTGCTTTTTAAAACTGAAATGCAGGAAGCGCGTCAATCCACCGTAAATCACCTATTAAACGCCCATGGGCTGTTAAAATTAATTCGATTAAAAAAGGGAGTGGGCCGTAGTTTTGCCAGGGCTGTTAATAGGCGATTTACGGTAATGTCAGCTCGTGGTGACTGGCACAGCACATATAATATTAAAAAGATTTCGAGTGGGGAGATCGTGCCCACAGCTCTGGATCTAAAAGTGGTAGAGAGCTTAGATAACGTCCTGAAAAGGTCAGAGGAAATCCCGCGGCTGATGAAGGAGCCAGGAAGTATCTCGCGCTAATCGGAATAGCAAGACTGCCTAGGACTTTTCTCAAGATACTCCTCTGTAGGAATTGCAAATTTTCCACGACTGATACTTCAAGTAATAATCGAAAAATGTTCGACTTCAGAGGAGGTAACTCCCACAAAAAAGAAAAAAAAAACTTGCTTCAATTGTCAGGAGGGCTGACAACTGTCTGAAAAAAAATTGTATTAATTCCTGTGATCTTTCTGACCTCTACCTTGACTTGGACTTGTGAGGCTAGGTGTATTAAGAAATAGCTATCTGGCAACCCGTCTAAAGACAGTGATCTGTTTAACGCGTTTAGGGGGGGGGGGGGATTGAGGCTTAATGGCGCGTCGACAGCTAGGTCATTAGCGCCAACCTCAGTCACAGTGCAGTGGTCCGGGTTACCACTGCACCACACATTACAGAGATATTATTCAAACCCCTAATCTAAATCATGTCATACATCTGTACCTCCTGCAAAAATTGAAAAACACCGGACAGGAGGACACCCATCGGTACCTTCCATTACCGGGATTGTAGATGGGCTACTCGCGAGTTATTCTGAGGCGGCACTGCTGTCGCTGCTGCTGCTGTTGTTGTTGATGATGATGATACCTCGCTCACTTACGATATTCATAATGTAGACAGTCATAAATTGTATTAGTAGGCTATATACAATGTATGCATACAGGCGCACATTGGGTTAGTTTAAAGTAGTGTGTGACACTTTAAGACAGTTCTACCATACAGATATGTTTTTAATATCTGGTACTCCTACCTTACTGCTTTACAAATAACGCAGCCACCTACGGGAAGCCAGAATTACCGTAATTCGCCTATTAAATGCCGATGGGCTATTAAAATTAATTCGATAACAAAAAGTTGGTTCGGTTCACCAGCATAGATAGTATTAATTGGCTTCAGATGACGTAACGTTCAGAGAAACTGAAAAAAACAAACTATTTTTGCTCTGACCTGTCTTCCTTCCAAACTTACTTAATCTAATTGTTAAAAACACTATGGCTATATGGGAATAGCACGTGTGTGATCTTGTCTGCTATAGAGAAACCCTATATTGCAAACTTGAGGAATTCCGGTAATTGTTTTGTACTTTTTAACGGTAGGTTACATAATTCGGAACCGTAGATACCATAAATAGCCTGTAAATAGCCCATATCTGTTAAAATTAATTGGATAAAAAAAATGGGAGTGGGCCATAACAAAGTTATAATTCGAATCTTACTTTTGGCCAGGGAGGTTATTTACGCCTAACTTCATCGCAGAAAATTTGATGTTTATGCATTTTTTCATGTACGTGATCATATTTTAGAAAGTTATTTGTTACTGGTTAATTGTTATAAATTTAAATTTCAGCTGTAATATGTGGTGAAAAATGGAAGTCATAAACAGTATACAAAAAAAAAAAATCAATAAAACCAAAAAAGGGTTATTATACATACTTGCAAGTCAGATTGGCAATCAAGGAAGTTTCCAAGCATTTCTTTAGACAACGCTGCCATGTTTGCTGATCAACACAAGGATTGTCCGGAACATTCAGGTAGGTAAACTGTCGAAGAAAGAAATTAAATATTTTGACGAGGAGTTATTTTGGAAATGAATGCCACTGCTAAAAATGTATGGAAAATATACTTTGGCCTACGGACTAACGACACAAAATTTAAGGGAGTGTATGTACCAAACTTGTAATTTACTAATTTAGCCAGAAAAGATACGAAATGTAAAAGGTTGCAAGGAGCTTAGGGATTATGAAGAACTTAAGATGAACTTGATGACTGGAGTGTATTGTGAGCAGGAATGTTGTTCGCTATTTTCTTATGTGTGCTAATGTTAATGAACTAAAAAAGAATTGTTCTTTGCGTGTTGCACACCAAACAGGAGATGAATGTTGATCTTCATGATGAAAGTTTATATTAAGAAAAAAAGAAAACCAGGACACTTATAAGTATCTCTAGAATGCATGTCAAATCTGTTTACTATAAAATAATTCTTCTACTGACCTTCAACACATGTGATTGCAAGAGGATTTTGGTAGCACTTTATTGATAGTGGGATAGTAAGTTATTTTTTTTTCATGGCTGATTGACACATTTTTACGTTAAAAGGCAAAAGATCTCTGCATAAAAATGAAAAAAAAGGTGCTGATTTAGCCATATTACTTTTGAAGCTCTTTAAGTTAAGCTTTGAGAATGACTTAGGTGTTTCAAACACTGATGAGGGGAGGGTTGCATTCATCGATGGTGTGTATTCATGTATTAAAAATGGCCCTACATGATGGTACTGCATGACGATTAGTAGGAAACAGGGCAAGGCAATGTCAGGTAAGAAACGTCATGCATTTTTGTAGCAAAAGCAGTTTTTTTTACTATCTATAAAATCACAAAGGAAACTAGCTTACATACGAAATACAAAATTTCCATTAGGAAAGCAACGCGCAGAATTCGTAGGGCAGGATACATATTCGAGGTATTCTTACCATTTTCACGTTTAACAGTAGCTGAAGAGTTTGGCCTCTAGTGAAACTTGCATGTTTGCTTTCAGTCAACAAGGATTTAAGATGGGGCAATAGGTGATCAGAATGTACAAGTACCTGTGACAAAAAACGGAATACATTCATTATTTGAAGAAAACATTTTACTAATTTTACGCCAGTAATACTGCCATTATTTAACTGGGATTAACACAAAACTGAATGGAAAGTATTGGATAAATACTGCAATTTATTAATTCCAAATCATACGGTTGTAAAGCGAACACCACCTGAACTATAGCTTCTTTCTCTTCGCTCTGTCATTTTCTCTACCCCTTTACGACAGCTAAATGAGGCGTATTCATTGAAGGTTCGTTATCTAAGACAAAGCTATTTCATCATGACATAACTTTGGTCTCTACTTGTTTTGTTGTCACCTGAGAGACAGGATAAATACCTTCAGGTCGCTTTGGCACTGACTTGCAACATCTGCTGGTTCTCCTGTGATAACGTAAGAGTTTGTTGCAGAGAATGGCACCGGGTTGGCTACATAAACAAAAAACAGAAGGAAATTAGGCCTACTTTGAAAACAGATGTCCATAAATATTATAAATAAAGCATTAATAATTTTCATGAGCCATTCATAGAAAATCCCTCAGAATTTTGAAAATTGTGATCCATGTTGCCCAACTACTTTGTCTATCCTGTATTCACAGAAATGTACGTTTGGTAATTACAACATTTGGTAAATGTTCACATGTTATTTACTTTTTGAATAACATAAGGCTTGGAGCTTATAAATGTATACATATGCGATAGAAGCTTCGTTTCTCACTTACGGTGCCAAGTTATTCCTTCAACACCGCAGAATCTTATTTCACCAAAGCAACGTTAGAAGGAGCTTGCTTCAACGCCGCACGAGACTGGCCTGGTGCGAGGAGAAGAGACTCGCAGCGTCTATCCATAGATTAGAAAGTTAACTAGATATAGCATCTCACTTTTTCCACTCCAACGCGGATGCCTAGCGGTAGTTCTGGCTACTAATACCTCTGGTAATGCTTTTGCCTTCGAAGCAGCACAAAGACAAAGCATTATCAGAGGTATTAGTAGCCGCAACTACCGCTAGGACCTCGTGTAGGACTGGAAGAAATCAGATGCTATATCTAGTTAACTTTCTAATCTATGGTCTATCCCAGTCGTCCTAGGTTTTGAGAAACAAAACTCCTTACTCCGTTGCAGATCATTTCGGAGCTGCTGCATGTCAGTTTCTTTGCTTGGACAACTGTAGCATGAATGATATTTATAACACAGAGATATAAAAACTTATACAGCGGTAATTTTTAATATAGGTTCTTTGTGAATAATCATGCCCACTGATAGGTCAACTGGCCGCTTGGGATTGCCGTTTAGAATGAGGCATGAAACGTGGGGACAGAGCATTATTATCTTGAATGTTCCAGCATCGGGCCCTGGAGTATGAAAGTGAGTTTAGATGTTAGTGTTCTCAGAATGCTTTCTAAATCTTACCTAAGTTGTATTTTGTCTCGACCTGAGTTGTAATTGTACCTAGGTACTTTAAAAGTAATTTTTCTCTAAGGTCCCCAGTGTCCTGTAATCGAAAATTAATCCCACAAGCGAAATCAGCTCCAACTGAGTCTTTGGCCGTATCTATAGCATGGTTGCAAATTAGCATTGGATACACAGCGAATTCCATGTTCCCGCGAGAAAATGCTGAAAATTTCAGCAGTGCTAGGAATCAGGTGCGAAGTGCCTACGAAGTTTGATCCTAATCTGGTAAGTGTTTTGAAAGAAATCGCATGGACAGACAGAAGTAGTTAATAAGTCCAGTGGACCTTTGGACGTTCGGGCACATTTACCTACGGCAATTATCTGGAAATGTTACGTCCTACCGTGACGCCAATATTGGCAAGCTCCCAAGATGACGGTCGCATTATGGTGAAACTGTTTACGTGAAACGAACCGATTCAACAGGCGTTCTGAACCATCCTCTCTTACAGTGATTTACAAAATTAATAGACTTAAGACTTTCAGCGTCATTGTGGTAAGTAAAAGCCTGTATACCATATACCACAATATTTTTCAATATTCGCTAACGACGAACCAGCTATGTGGATGCCTGGCATGGCTAATTGTTTGCACGCAGCGATGCAATTTCATGAACCAGCAACGTCACTAACAAAAACTTACAGCGTCTTCCGTAGAAATTATTAAGTTCGAAACCTCTCAAGCAAAAATGTCAGTAGGCCTATAGGTTTGCCACGTTCTCTTGTTTCAAAGTTGCATATTTTAGAGGCAATTCCCGGGAGGTATGTCGCGCTGCCAGTCCAAGCCATAGAGGCGATTTCCATGTTGCAGTAAAAAATTCCTTCATCCCATGCTACAAATATCTATAGCAGCAACGTGACAGGGGAATAACACACCCACATGTTTTTCATTGTCTCCTATATTTACCCCCACACTTTCCCGTTGAAAGTGTTTCTTTCTGCTCTAAAAGCAAAACGAGCTAGGACGTCAAAGCGACTGAGGCATTTCTTCGGGTGCATAATTTCATTGTAAACGAAATTAAAAATAAAATAAACGAAATCAGCTGTAAATATTAGTAAGAAACGAAGAAACACAATAGCACCAACATTGTGAACAGCTAAGAATGCCAAGTCAGTAGAACTAATGACGAAAAAATGTGAGTGCCGCAGTGAGTTCACGGATTGGACCCGGGCCATTGCATTGGACCTCCATAGTAGACCATTATCTGCAGCTAACTTGCCGTATACATTAACGTGAGTACAACAACGAACTGACTGGAGGGGGTGCCTGAATTCCAGACCTTCAACCCTGGGCAAACCAACGAAGGCACACAGTTACTAGCTCCACTGTGTTTCTTCGTCTTTTACTAATATCAGGAATTACATAAAGGCATACTTCGCATTCTAGATATCCTTAATTTGTTCCTGCTAATATTTGCAGCAGCATGTCTAAAACAACAAACAACAGTAGCTAATGGTATCCCATCAAAACAGCGCAGAAATAACGGCGCACTACAAAACAGCGACGTCACAGTGCAACAACAATACAGCACACGAAGTATCACTACACGACAAAACAGCGTGACAACACGACGACAAAATAGCTTAGATAAAACAGCGTGCGACAAAACAGTGCAGAAAGCTGTTCAAAACGATGGCAATTTGAGAATTGTCAATGCTCTTCTCAGATCAAAATACAAAGCTAGTGATCCACAATTTGCACACCCAACTAAAATCAATTACATGCTGATGGGAATGTGGTGGGGGTGGGGGGAGATATGTTGTTTTTGGCTGATTCTTCTGTCTTCCTTAGTTAGGCCGAAAATAGATCCCAAAAAAAATTATGTTTAATTCAAACTGTGAAGACAATAAGACAGTAAGACAGTAAATACACGTAAATAAAATAAAAAACTAATTACGAATATAGTTGAACGGTTTAAAAATTGATGTTCGACTGCCTTCACGGCACTGGCTGCAACTTTTAGTTGCAAGTCTGATTTGATTTTATCCATTGTGTTAATTTTACTTATTATTATTGACCATAGAATTTTTTTCCTTGTTCACTGCTTTCACTTCCTCTAGCTATGTTTTGTACTAGTCATTTTTCTGTAGCTCTTCAGCTGTGTAATGTAATGTTGGCCAAACATTTTACTTCAAAATTGTTATTTTGTTCCCAGAGCCCAGAACATCTCGTTTTAAAACAACGTTTTGCCAACATTTTCTTTTTGCCTATAAATAAGTACGACAGAACAAGCGCTCGCAAGCAACAAATTATCCCTCTCCCCCCACTGCCCTCCTGCATCAAGCACATGAAAAAATGGTCGTAGGTGTGCAGAAATTGTGTAGCACTAGCTACGTACTCTGATCTGACGAGAGCACTGACAATGCTCAAAACGTTAGCAGTTTTAAACAATGTTTTCGCTATTTTGTCGCACGCTGTTTTATCCCAAGTTATTTTGTCATCGCGCTGCTATGTCTCGCTGTTAAGACGTCACTGTATTGTCGCGCGCCGTTATTTCCGCGCTGTTTTGACGTACATCCGCAGCTAATTTCATTTCTTAAATCTGTTATAACCTATATAGTATACTTTTGGACAGGATTGGAGGCATGGAGGCCACGCGACAGTTTTTTGTATACTGACGTATTCGTGTTAATACATTGTTAACATGGTTAGCGTAGTGGTGAAGTGTTTTGCAGGCTCGATCCAAAGAATATGCTCGTGATGGCTTTTGAATTTTTTCGGTATTATTGCTGCTTGTTTATTATCCCAAGCCCTTCACAATATAGTTTTTAATCATGTTTCTTCGTTTATTAAAAATAATCACCGAATTCATGGTTTGTCAGCATTGTAAGAATGTAAAATTCCAGCCAATCTGCCTGCAAAGAATAATATCTCTGTAATGTGTGGTGCAGTGGCAACCCGGACCACTGCACTGTGACTGAGGTTGGCGCTAATGACCAAGCTGTCGACGCGCCATTAAGCCTCATTTACCCCCCCCCCCCCCTGCAAAGAAAATACAAGTAAAAAATAAAAATCCAAGGTGGTTTATGTGCAAAAAGCAGCTCAAACCGAAATGGCTGAACGGCATATTAAGTTTAGTAATTTAGCTGGAGAAAAGAAGGATGGGTGTTGGCGGTCGGGGGCGGAGGAAGATGCCGGAATTTTCGTTTTTATTCTGTTTTTCTCAACGTAAACTAGCACTATCATTGAAGTCCACGCAAGTCACCATGATGACCGACCTTCCTTCCTAGCCAGTTTATTCCAGCATCACCAAGATATCGGTTTTCTTGATTAAGTTATAATCATAGAGGTCAAGGAAAAAATGGAAAATCTCTCGTCTGCGGGTGGCAGCAATACACAAATCAAGCAGTGTAAAATGAACCATACGTACAATTAAACGACGCTGTCTGCTAGAAAGCGCCTTTTTTTTTAACAATAAACTCAAACTTTTAAGCATCTAATAAGCTGACATCTATTTACTGAATTCTTTGTTCTGTTCTCTCGTGTCTAGATTTACTTTAACGATTTCTACAAACGCGAGTTTGTATACTCGGATGGCTCTAATTTTAAAAGAAACGGTAAATTCAAATTTAAATAATTCAAAGTATAATTTTAAGGGTTTTCATGGCCTACGTGATGCGAAGAATCCGTATCATGATTAGAACCATAAAGAGATTACGAATTTTACTTACGAACAGAATAAGTGACACACGTTCCCTCCGAAGTTAACACTTTGGACGAGTAGCAGCCATTGGTCTTGTTGGAATGGGAAATTCCTTCAAACTAAAAAAAAAAGTATGAAATAAATATTATTTCGGTATAGAACGTCACTGAGCGCAAAACTTGTAACAGACAAGACAAGACAAGACAATTTCCAGCTTTGGATTTTATTAAATGCTAGATGAAGTGCTTCTGCTTAACCAAAGCATTTGGTCCGAAATGGATTTCGATCTCTATAAAACAATAGTTCTCAAATTCAGAACTTACTTCAGTCCAAGTAATGAAATGTGTTCCGTTATGGCTTCACTCCGTAAAAGAAGACAAACGTTGAGATATGTGTTCAGTCTGACGAAGTCAGTAGTTGAGAGTTGAGTGTAGTGGCGTACACAGGAATTTTTTTTTGTTGGCGTGGTTGGGGAGGGGGAGGAGGCACAGTGCAGGAAGGGGGCGTCCTGTGCAACTAAAATAAACTTTGAATAACCAGCTAGGAGGTCTGGGGGAGCACTGAAATTTAACACATTTTATGGCATCTTTTGGGCACATGGAACAACTTTTCAGCATTTTCAGCAACTTTTTTTTTGGGAGGGGGGGTGAGAATGGAGCAACTTAAAATCTTCAGCAGCGTTTTTTATTCGAATTTTGAAATTGTAAATTTGGGCCTACACCACAATTGGAAATACTTACAACATTCATTACATGCAAATAAATCACTAAAAACAAGTTTGGCCAGTGACCGGGGGCGCCAGACTTTCATTTGGAGGGGAGGGGTGGCACGCCTCTGGTTGAGTACACGGGGTTTACAGATCATTCATTATTATAAGCAGGAGAAGCATAAAGCAGGAGTCTCCAACACAATTCTATCACCCTTGGTTCCACCATTCGTAAAGAGTCCTGACCCCATGCGGACAGTTGTCCGACTAGTGTGCGATTTTACATTTGTGGAAAACCTGCGTTAAAAATTACGTTGTGTAGGTTTTTACCCAATAAATATGGGAGAAAAATACCACCAGTGCTGCGAATAGCCCGGACACTATGTCAATTCGCAAACAGTAGCGTTTAAATGGGCTTAAAGCGTGAAACGCGTTTTGTTTCTGAAGCCAAGGCAGAATGATGTAGAAATTGCTGATACGGTTTTTCCAGATCCACACCTCTTCTCGCACGTACCGGGAAGTTAATGCCTGTCAGCATTGCTTTGGTAAATAAGATTTTGGCAATGTGTAATCAGCTAACCTGAAACCAGAAAGCCAAATATGCATCTTCTCTCCCAGACGAACTTGTGACAAGTGGTGGAACTCAAAGCCAGAGTTATAACATGGTTAATACAGACGTGTTGCATTTATAAACTCTTGGTATAAGTCATGATCACTACCGAAATTTTTAGGAATGAACACGTATCAAGAATTAATTTCATTAAATGCCACACTCCTACCAATTCGTACAGGAAGACGCCGCTTTGGCAAATACTGTTTCTGTCTTGGTTGCTTAGTGCGTGTTGGAAACACAGTTCGCTTCGTTTAAACATTTTCTTTAAAAGATCGTACACCTTCTAAACCGAAGGCTCATAGCAGCAAATGCACTGGCCAATACAAACTTCGGTTGGACTTCTTTATCCAGTGGGTATTTTTCATGATTTTATTTAATTCTGTAAATTTAGTATTACAAAATGTAATATTAAAAAAAAAACCAATTTGTCGCGTCCTGGACCGGGAATCGAACCAGCATTGAACGGGTTACCTGATGAAGTCGGACGATAGCTAAACCGACCAAGCCATTCTGACAAACGAGTCAGGTGAAATAGTTGCTAGACGCCAGATATGCTAGCGGGAAAAAAGAGAAAAGAAAATACGCGGCATTGATCTAGCCATCTGTATTTTTGCTAGTGCATACGGCACGTGAAGTGAAGTAGTTAAGTAAGTAGAGGATTAATTCATACTGTTAATTCATTTAGATTATATTAGAGGAGTAGTAATATGTGGCAGAAGTGTAAGGTAAAATACCGATATGCGAGTGTATGTGCAGGGGTTTTAAGAAAATGAAAATATGAGGTATAGTAGCGTCAGGACTGGTAGTCTATACTTTTGTCTGGCTGGTTGAAACAGCACTTGCAAACAGGTAAAGAAAGAAAAAAAGGCGGTATTGATTCAACCATTTACAGTTCTGACTGCCAGGGGCAGAGAGTGTTGGGAGATCGGAGATGGAAATTAGCTAATTAGCGATATCAGGACAAGGAAAAAGGCTGTAAAACAGCACTTGTAAACAGCCCAGGCAGCAAGGGAACGTTTATTTAACGTCAAATTACTGGTTCACAAATCCTTTTTTCCTCCATATATAGGCTAGTCAATTTGCACTTTTACCTAGAAGTAATTGTAATAGAAGTAAGCTTTGCTGTTTCTTAACCAGAAAGACATGCTGAACAACATACTAAAAGTCTAGAAAAATCTAAGTGGTCGAAGAGGTCTAAAATGGCCGCCATCTTGGAAAAATTGTTTCTGGTTGTTGTTTTTCGCATATATCTCGTTTCTCGTCACTCCTACGACAAAATTGGCTCTGAACAAAATAAAATTAAAGTACACAAAATTTCCTACAAAACATGTCCTATTCACTTTTTCTCTTGGATCAATGGTTTGGTTGATACGAAGCATTTGAACTGCTACCGCACAAAATAAGTCTGTGTTATTACCCATAATGTTAAATGTTAAACATAGTACACAATGCGCATAATAATATTAATGTTATGGTATCACACATAACACACTGTTCCAGACGCAGGATGTTTGTTCTCATTTGACGGAAAGGAACTTTGTTTTACTGATTGGTTTCAAGCAGTAACAGTTATCGATGTAACTGTTGCTTTATCACCCAATTTCACGATCTCAGTCCTCCTTTAACAATCGAACACGATGGCATTGTAACAACGGTTTAGGACTGAGGAGAAAAAGGAGAAGTGATATCGGATATCACACCTGGATATCACGCCTGCTTATGAATTAAAGAACATCATGCTTGCTCCAGATGTTAAAAAGGACGTTACAGACTCGATTAAAATTAAGAACAGCACCGGAAAAAGCTAGTTTAGCTTAAACGAGAAAAAAAAATGCTTTCGTTTTATTTATTTAATTTTTCTTGTAGCACGAAAACATTATGACACTGAACTGCAAAGGTTATTTACGATTTAAAATTACAAACGATGTCACAGCCTCGATTGAAATTGATAACAGATTCTGTTTTCCTCGTCAGTCTGAACAGTGCCAACTTTTGTTGGTGGGTAGCTCTCGTCCTACCAGACCATGACACACTACGCGTTTCGTCTTCCACCCCTCGCCACTCCACAAAAATCTTGACAAAGCCGAATGCTAGCCATTCTGACACAAACGTCTGTCATGGTTTTCATTATTTTTTATTTACTTATTAAATGTGGAGCTTTTCAATTGAATTAAACCTAAGCCAACATTATTACACATTGAGTAACGTTTATATATCACAAATCGAGCCCATTTGGCTCTCCGTCCTATAATTACACGTTTACTGTCTTACTGCATAACTGTTCCAGATTCCAAAAACATCCATCATCGCACAACGAACAAATATATACCCAGTTAGCCAACAAAGATTCTCTGCTTTTATTTCTGTATTGTTACTCGATTCCGAAGTGCCCCATCACCGTTTATACTGCGGAAACGCCGAATAGCCCCTTCAAACAACTTCTAGAAAATTTTAAGAGAAGTTGTCTGAAGGGGCTATTCATCGTTAAGTTTCCGCGGTATAAATGGTGATGGAGCATTTCGGAATTGAATTACAATCAATAAACACGAGCACAGAGCCTTTCATGAAGGAAGGAATAACAATGCTGCCAACAATGGCATGTTTGTCGCATTGTCGACCTTTCTGAGCAAAAGAACGTCAGCACGATTCAGTCTTTGTGTTTTTTTTAATTAATTTTGACGAGCCTTATGTCAGCCGAAGCAATTAATGCTTGTATGGCTGAACCGGTTTAATTTTGAACATTACCAGATCTTTTTTTAGAGAAGAAGAAATCTAGTAAAGGGAGGTGCCAGCCCGGGGATTCGACCCGGGAAACCTCCGATCATCGTTGAAAGATTGTCCAGAAGTAGCAAGAATACATCCCATAGCCACTGAAGGAGCATGGTAGCCTCTCACGCTACCCTGGCCGGCAGCCCTGGCAGGGACTTTGCCAAGGTCCCCTTTCCAGGGGTTCGACCAGATCCGCAAACCTCCAGCAACCAGGCTGAGTTCTCTCACCACTCAGCCACGATGTGTGTGTGTGCTATGCTATATTTGTCGGACTGAGATCGTGAAATTGGGCGATAAATAGGTTATCAGCCGCTTTCCTCGGAGAGATACAACACTGGCTCGTCCCTGCGGGCCCTGACATTGTTATCCTCGGAAAGGTGGCTGATAACCCTATACTAAACATCTGTTACATAATGCGCATACGGCCGTACTATCAATTTTAGCATTTGCCATGTGCAGTTACTTCTCTTGCTCTATTGTACGTCTGAAACAATAAAAAACTACATATATATTGTTTCATATCAACCAAACCATTGTTCCAAGAGAAAAAGTGAATAGGTCATGTTTTGTAGGTAAATTTGTGTACTTTAATTTTGTTAAGAGCCAATTTTGTCGTAGGAATGACGAGAAACGAGATATATACGAAAAACAACAACCGGAAGCAATTTTTTCCAAGATGACGGCCATTTTAGACCTCTTCCGTCGATTAGATTTTTCTAGACTTTTAGTATGTTGTTCAGCAGATCTTTCTGAGGCAGAAACAGCAAAGTTTACTTCTATTACAATTAGTTCTGGGTTTCGCCCTTTTTTCGCTCTGATTGACTAGCCTACCAGTAAAATTAAAGTTGAAAATATCGCAGTAATCTTTAAAAAATATAGGTAAATATTTAAGGTGAATTCACCCTTCATACAACCATTTTGTCCAAAACTATTGGACGCTTATTCAACCATTTACTCCTCAACGTTTGAGCTTTATGGAACGTTTATCCGCCCGTCATTCAACCATTTTCCATCAACATTGAGGTTTATGGAACGTTTATTCTCCCGTTATTTTTTTCTTATCTAACTTACATGATTAAGTTAGGAAAACTTATAAAAATATAAATCACTAATACTTTGTTGTCTTGCTTATCTACCAGATAAATTCTATACAATTGGGTTCAATATGATGTCTGCAACAAAATGTCAACTTGTGTCAACCTCTCCAAACCATCTGAGGAGTTTTTATTGTAGCATACTAGTTCCTGATTGTGAATTTTGTAAATCATTTCTTTTTGAATCAGAACAAACGTGTTAGAATTTCTCCATTTTTTGAAAGGTAGAATGCAGTCCACTCAAAGCAACTTAACATTTTTCACGAGTGCCCACCGTGGAAGAGGGAGACCCGAAAACACTATGGCAGTTGACAACACAAAAAACAAACACCCACCCCTCAACAGATTTCTCCCAAGGGTCCCCTACCACCTTCCCAAATTTATAAAGATACTCAAATCGATAGCATTAATTTATCAATTTATTTGCTATCACCCAACCCTTTTTTTTTTGTCTTTCCCATTCCTTCAGGTTACAAAGGAGTTCTACAACTTCCTTTGTATCTCGTCCTCTCCTTTATCAGACAGGACGGAGATACAAAGAAAGTTTAGAAAAGTGGTTGGGGGTTGGTGGGGGGGGGGGGGG
>JAHWFP010005575.1:35796-47770 GCA_023313725.1 Lithobius niger
GTCACAGTGCAGTGGTCCGGGTTGCCACTGCACCACACATTACAGAGATGTTATTCAAACCCCTAATCTAAATCTTGTCATACATCTGTACCTCCTGCAAAAATTGAAAAACACCGGACAGGAGGACAGACTTATCGCCCAATTGACGCGCAATGTCATGCGGAAGATGGAACCGACGACGAACACCATCAAGATGGCGACAATCAACAAGTAAGTGCCGGACCGTAAGTGGCCGCCGACACCAAGAACATTCAGGAGGGTCAACCCCCCGCAAAAGGAAACAGTGAGTAAGCCGGGTGTGACCAATCCGCAAACGGGCCAACACAACCTCCTCACGGCGACTACGGCGACACGCCGAGTGCCACTCCTCGACAGTGCCTTTAATGGTCCGTAACTTATTACCGTCTTGTCTGTCCCACAAGGTTTGCCAAAAAGCGTGTAACCTCAGACGCAGAGTTGGAAAGGCATCTGAGGGAACATGGCAGAGATCCCTACCGAGAGGGCCAGAAAGGGCCCCTTTCGCAGCAGAATCAGCTTGTTCAGTCCCTGCTATCCCAACATGGCCCGGGATCCAGCAGAAAAACACGGTTTTCCGCTGGCCAGGCAAGCGGGAAAGCAAAGCTTGGACACGTTGTGTCAAGGGGTTCCGAGGATTGTAATTCGCCAAGGACTCCAGGGCACTCATGGAATCACTAAAGATAATGAAATGCGTGCCCTGAAGGTCAAGGATCCATTCCACCGCCAAACCAAGAGCCAAAAGCTCTGCAGAGAACACAGAATAGCCTGATGACACTTGTAGACTCAACAAAATTACTGTTAGAGTTTACGAATGGGATGTTTACGGATTTTTTGCCCTCGTAGCGGAAGAAAACGTGGCATCATACAGTCAGTTTTCTGAAAACATAATTTGGAACAAAGTATACAAAGAGAAAAATAGGCTACTTAAAAAAACTAGTATGTGTGAAAGGATTGTATAATAATAGTTCATAACATAATCTATAACTACTTAAATCAAGGGCTTAACATTACTAAAATTAAGAATTGTACAAACTTAATAAAAATAAATTAAAATACATGCAAATAACTTTAAAAGTAAGAATAAAAGATGCGAATAAATTCGTAATAATAAATTTATTACAATTCGTAAAACAAGCGATGGTATAATAACATTTACTTCTACTCAGATTTAGGCTGCTTAAAGTTATCTTTTAATTTTATTTCAAGGATGATATATTTATTTGTTGTTAAAATAGTATCATAAGTCTTTAAAATTTTCTAAAAAAAAACACTCCAAAAATGAATTTTATGATCTCGAAAAGTATTCAAATGATGTTATAATCTCTAGTTAAATAACCGTTAAAATTTTATTGTTAGAATAAATATCATTAGTAGATTGGTAAAACCCTTTGAACTCCTTTTTAGTAGACTGGTAATTATTAAAACGTATCTTTAGAATTCTATTTTGTGTCTTTTGAAGGAGATCATCAATGTGTGAAGAAGCAAAACCATAACTTTCCAAATCATACCTTAGCTGGCTTCTAATCCAGGCATCGTAAAACATTTTCATTTTTTATTTTTTATGCGCTAGTTGCATCTGTTAATTTGGTGTACGCTCGACACGATCAAAATCAAATTTCACGAATTATTAATTTATTAATTTTTCAAAAGTGTAAGTTTCATTTTGCATATTTGCCATCACTCATTTAACTAACATTTTAATTACCTATCTATTTAGAAAGTTATTTATTTATTTTATTTAGTTGTCATTGACGTGCATGTTATTGGGAATCAGCACTCTGGCTATGCCCATAAGAAATTTGCTTTTGCCTTTATTGCTGCTATGGAAATTGTGGGAAGATAATTCCTCAACTCCTTTCCTTCTTTATTCCCTCATTTTTTACTTCTTCTGATTCCGTGGGATAAGCAGCTCTGATTGTTTGCCACTCTATTTAATTGAGCTTGAAAGTTGCGACAATAAGTGCGCTGTATAGGCCAACAATACACCAACCAGGGCGTCGACGAAAGTCTAATTGGAAAATCGTCTAATGGGATAATTGTCTGATATCTGCATAAATAAAAAATCTGGAAAATCATCTAAACAGAATATCGTATAATGGAAATCATCTAAACGGAATATCGTATAATGGAAAATCATCTAAACGGAATATCGTATAATGAATAATTCTATAATGGATAAAAGTCTAACTGGACAATAATGTACCTGGCGTTTCTGATGTTATATGTATAACCGCAGCGAGCACGGCAGCGCGAACGAGGCAGGGACATTAGACGATTTTCCATTATACGAATTTCCTGTTAGACGATTTTCCATTATACGAATTTCGTGTTAGACGATTTTCCGTTATACTGTTATACGGTATACGTTCTTCCAATTATGCGATTTTCCAGTTAGACGATTACCCCTCGTCCCCGACCAGTCTAATCATTTTTTTTTTGCTGATGACCAGATTTGCCACGCATCAGTATTAAATGAAACACAACCAGCCAACCTCCAAAAATAAATAACAAACGTACATGATGATCGACCAAATGGCAACTGCCCCTTGCAAATGCAGAATTACAACTTTCCACATTGGGTACACTAATAGGCGCCGAACATTGCAAATACTACGCTACCAGATGTAACCATGATGAAAAGTTTGGGAGTTTGGTTTACATCCACTCTAAAACAAACCGTACATTGCAATTACGTTGTAAAAAATTCTTTGAACATGCTGCATATTATGAAACGTGTGTTTTCACCTGGAATTGCCAAAATCCTACTCTGGGCATACAAGGTCTATGTATGCCCCTAATGGAGTACACTAGCCAGGTTTGGTCCCCAAACCTTTTACAGGACATCAACCATGTAGAGTTGGTCCAGCATCAGTTTATGAAGTCTTTAACTGGCATGAAAAATTTAACTTATGAAACCCACCTCCAGCCTGGATTTCTTGGAATTGTGACTCTTGAAGGCAGATCTAACCCTTATTTTCAAGATTTTAAGAGATTTCCTGAACACTGGTATCCCTCTTTTCGAATTGTCCATGACGAGACATATACGTTGGCACATACATAAATTAAACAAACCGGCAGCACGACTAGAGATGTGCAGGTCAGCACTTGCGGTGAGAGTAGTAAACCCATGGAACTCGCTTCCTTTGAACGTGGTAACCGCAAAAAAAATATTAACACTTTCCGGTACCTCTTAAATGAATTAGACCTTCGACATTTTCTGAAAAGACCGGAACATACACAACCCATTGAGAAAAAAATAAAATGAATACTTAAATCCACTAGGCCTATACTCGCTCGCCATGCTCTTAAAAAAATAATTAAAAAAAATATAAATGGAACAGTATAAGTGGCCGACAACCCTGCTGCTTCATCGCACTTCCGATGAGTGCCAAACTCAATTATTATAATCAATATTTAAAAATCTTCGGCCGAAGCTCCCAATGTACGTTTTACATGGTAACCATCTTCATTCTGTCATTGTCTTCTTCTGTTGCAGTCCACCCTATTTTATCTTGTAGCATTGTTCAGCTAATTTAACCAATTTACCACTCTTTGAGTGACAACAATATATTGTCTTTATTCCTGTATCACCTCCCTCTTTACAACAAAACTCTCTCTTGTCTGTATCCCTACACCCACTTCTCTGCCAGCTGTCAACCCGGCTTCACCGTTTTATGACTGTGCCTTACAATAGTTATATGGATGCCGCCATTTTGTGCCAGTAGCCATTAGGCCTCATGATTTAAACAAGTCTTCAGTTCCGAAGCTCGTCAACCGTATTTGTTGGCATTCACTCCCTGCCACACTCGTATGCTGATTTACAATCACTCAAGGAAAGCTTTGATGACTTCACCTCACGGACAGTTCCGGACTTGTACTCAGGTATTATTCCCACGTAGCCAGATGAGAGAGCTGGATGAATCAGAGACAGGCATGAGAAGATTTAGTAAGAGGGGAAGGGCTAAAAAACCGCTTCACAAGTGAGTAAACCAATCGGACCTAAACACCTCGTATTTATTCTTCTCTCCATGGTTGGAATAGTGAGTTTAGTCACTGACGGACCTCGAACCAAATCGTTACTTGCACCAGCGACACTCGGATGCTTATAGTATAGGAGGCCTGTGGAGAAACTCACAGCACGCTCAGCACCATTCCTTTAACTCACCGCAATGTACAGTATTGGACAATGAATTTTGAACACTTCAAATATTGTACTGAATTCTGCATATGGCTTAATCGTTCCTGGTAGATGACAATGTTTGTACAAACATCTTTCTGTTGTTGAAATAGAAGAAACGTGCATTGTTGGAGCATGTTTATAAACTATAGATAATTCGAATGAGGCTAGTTTCTCACGTAACAATGCTAAATCATAACAACGGACTTTTCGTTCAGGAAAAAGCGAGGCATCAATGTTTGTGTAGCAAGGAAGTGTTCAAAATTCAATGTCCAGTACTGTACAATACATGTGTCTTGTCAGCACAATGCTAGGCCCTTATACGACATAGGAGACGATAAGCAGTCCAACATAAATTGTTCTTAATTTGACATAGAAAAAAAGATGAAGTAAACCGAAGAGCAAAATTGATAAGAAAACGGGCAAAAATCATGATAAGTTAGTTAATACACAGTATTAAAACTTGGAAAAAAGAGAAATATTTAGTGTATGCTTTGCCATCTGAAACAAAAATACTGTAAGAACATACCTCACTGCTGACTTCGACAATATCTACAGTGGCAGACTATAACCCTTCCTTCATTGATTCCCGCACGTTATAAATGGTCACATATAAATTGCTGAATAAGAATATAAGTTTAAATCAATGAAGGTGTGAGTGACCCGGAAATTTGAGATGTTGCGTGAGAGTGGCAAACCCACTTCGTTAATTAATAACATAAAAGAAATTAAAACTAACAGGAAAGTCGAGCGTATCATCTTGCTGACTAAGCTTCTCTGAAAAGCGAAAATATTAAGCACGATGCATAATTTAGCACGTTATTAGGGCGCGTTTACGCAGCGACTCGCCTTTGCATTCTCGCAGCTAGAACTCAAATGCGATGGCAAAGGTGACATTGCCATGGTAACAACGCTAAATGGATTAGCTAAATCCGACATCATTTGAGTAAATACTTGCAGTCCTATAATCCGTGCCAATAATATAAAGAATTCTTTATGAAGAAACAATTTTCCCAAACACTTCTGAACTCACGTTATTTGCTGTTTTCGCTGCGAGGCGGCAGACATAAAACCGCCGCCATGTTGGAATTTGAGGTGATTTCTAGCTTCTAGCTGCGAGAATGCAAAAGCGAGTGTTTGCGTAAACGCGCCCTTATACTGTAATGCGATTAATAACATTTACCCCCATAGTGTAGGTGTACCCACGGAAACGATAAAACAAAGTAATCTTGTGGCACACCATCGTTCTTGGAATCCATAAGCACCCCGAGTGGTACTTAATGAATTTCTCATAAATGAAACTTAAAAAATAATAAATAACTCTTTTTAGATAAACTGCAGGCAAAATTTTGCAAACTTATGCATTACGCTAAGCTTACGTGTTAAATGCTCACTTTTTAGGCAAGTTTTTAGGAGAAGTCTGTATTAGCAATGTACTGTTCGTCCGTCAATGGGTCATCATCGATACGTACATATAAAGCATATGAAACAACAAATTCTAATTTCAACCAGATCAAGCGAAAATTACCAACACAATTTGTGATTTAGAAAGCCAATTCTAACATTTTCGAACGGCACATTACTCTTATTGGATAACAGATGGCACTGTAGCACATTCTAAATTATAATTTTTACCGTTAATTATTCTGAGGACCTGAGCACCATGGTGTAACTTTATAAAGGCTAATGCGGGATGAGTGGGAAATAATTATTCTACTAGATCTCAGGACATAAATTGTTAATGATTTAAGTAAAAAAAATTTAAAAAGTGGTATTAACTTTACAAAATTCAGCCTAAGTACAATGACGGATTCTGATGCAAAACTAAGCAATCAAAAATCACTTGACTTGAACTTTATTAATTACCACTAAATCACTCACGTAGGAGCATTACTTAGCGGAAACAATGGTTGCTAAAATAATGCATGAAAACATAACACGAGTAAAAATAAATCTCTGCATACATAACAATACATAGATTTCATTTGAAAAGTAATAAAATATCACAGTAAAGCAACAAATTTACTCCATAACGATGCATGCAAGGATGGGGTTCAGTAATCACAATAGTATGTTAAATAATTATTAGTATTATTATAAAATATCTTCGTCGAGCCTGTAATCATAATAACAATAATAAAACATTTGGTGCGAGAGAACACATGTCTGAAATGAACCGCGGGGATCACTAACGATCAGCCCAAGGTTGTTAAGCAATCAAAATTAAAATCAACATGTAGCTAGCTACTAACGAAGCATGAAAGTTGTAAAGTTAAAACTAACAAAACAGTGCTCTGGATTTCAATTTAAAAATAAATAAAAACATGGAAACAAAACCAGTTGAAAAGAACCAGTATGGCACTAACAAACGTAAAACAATCTACATAAACTACATAAAATCAGACAGGTACTTAGGCAAATATACAGTATGCAGATCGACTTAAAAGAATTTAATGAGGTAGCTGTCCTGAACATGTTTACATTAAGCGCCTAAATTATTTCTGAGGGTAATTTATTCTACAAAATATAAACTGTGTGCGAAAAAAAAGTATTCATGGGTGTGATTACGATGCTACAGTGCTGGGGGAAGAGTGCAGTGGGGGAAGCTCAGTTGATGAAAATGGCGGACCAGTACGTGCATGCAGAAACTTGGCTTTTTTAATGACGGACTCCATGCCTTGAGCACTTTAAAAGAAGAAGATTCCACAGAGTGGTATGGAAGATAAAAATCGATCACAGTGGTGGCCAACAATAACAGTTGGTTGTTCTTGCAGTGCTTCTTCTTCTTGGGAGTCCGTTCTTTAAAAACCTGTGTTTCTGTATGTACAGTACTTACTTGCTGGTACCCCATTTTCGTCAATTGGGCTTCCCCCACTGCACCGATGCTTCAGTTGAGGCTTTGGCCCCTCTCAGGCCTAATTAAAGTACAATTTTAAGATGGCCCCAGCCAACAGCTCATGCACAAGAGCTTGGACGCATTAAAAATCTGATTATAGCATTCTAGGTCACTGTGTTCACGCAATCGTGGAAACTGATGGATTAAACAGCTCCTTCGTGAAGTTATGCAAGCGTACTACACGTGTAGCACACGTAGCCAGTAATTTCAAGCAATTTAAAGCAATCAACATAACAGACGTTACAGAGATTTCATCCATTGGATAATAAATGCAGTTGTCCAATGCAAGAAGGAAAGTTGGCGGGTTCGCCTCTGTTGTTTTGCCAAATACCTCTTCCATTATTACGAACTGAATTTAAACAAAAACTTGAAGCAGGAGTGAGTCGTTAATAAGTCTAGGGACAGCTTCCTCCGCTCTTCCACTGCTGGGGCACTGAAAGGTATCACCCAATAGTTGGACCTTTGTTGTCAGTTCCTAATGTCAGGGGCCCAAATACCTAACATCCACTTCCTTTTTTGTTACTCCCATGCATTGGGAGAAATCCTCGTTCACGACCTGAGCAGTAACAAAGGTCGAAATACTGGGAGACATCATTTAGTGAAACACTGTAAGAAAGGGAGAAGTCTGCCCCTACCTTGATTTAGTAATAGATATCCGTGAACAAGACCTTGTTAACCTGAAATAATTGATCGTCTGCTAGAAACGGACTGTCCAAATATCGAGGGGTGGCGAAATCTCACGAGCACGATTAGCGCGAGTGTGATTTTGCCACCCTAAGATATTTGGATTGTCCGTTTCGAGCAAAAGATCAATTATTTTAGGTTTACCGGGTCTTGTTCACGGATATGTGTTTTAATGCTAAGATGTGACGTCAAGCTAATTATTTAAGTTTTTTAAGATTTTTGTTTGTAAATTTTATTTGTGAATCATAAATTTAAAAATTTTTATATGCGACTTAACGGAAGCTTTCGAGTGAGAAGCTTCCTGTGTACAAAGACGAAGCGACGGGGAGAGACGTTCCGTTATGTTTAGTTACCGATGTTCGTGTTTTAAGGTAAAGC
The DNA here is from genome assembly GCA_023313725.1 of Lithobius niger. Classification (NCBI taxonomy): domain Eukaryota; kingdom Metazoa; phylum Arthropoda; class Chilopoda; order Lithobiomorpha; family Lithobiidae; genus Lithobius; species Lithobius niger. The sequence goes on from JAHWFP010005575.1 coordinate 43,950, forward strand.
TATTTTTTCTTCTACTTTAATAGTTTAAATAAGATGAGAGTATAAAATGAACTATTCGGTTGTGAGAGTCATAGGTTTTTAGGTGTATTTCAAAGTGTCAGTAGCCATCCCTCCATGGTAGCGGCATCGCATAGAATGCGAGGTTTTTTTTTCGTATTAGTACGAAAAATGTCGCAGGTTGCAAATGTACCTGTTTATGCTGGCTGCAATGGGATGGAGTGTGCTGGTCGAATTTGTGTTGTGTACGGTAGTTTTCCAAAGTCGGTCATTATATGTCATATGGCGGAGCAGGGGTCGTGTAGACCCCGAAAAATGTGTTAGATTATCAAAAAAGTGTTGGTTATCAAAATTAACCCATGGTGACGTGTGTGGGTTTTCAGATTAACCGTATATAACGACTACACTTTTAGCATGGGCAGGTGTTAGCGTGACATCACCACCGTGCATTAAATGAATTTAAACAGTAATTTATCTCATAATAGCAATCCAGTTTTCTTCCTACTTAATAAGCTGGACTTTCAATTAGGTAATTTAAAGCAAGCATTACTTTCAGCTTCTTGTACTGTCAGCTTAGAAACCAGAACCTCAAGCAAACTGAAATGCAGGAAGCACAAAGTAAAGGTTGTCAAATTCGTGGTTATGAAATTGAAATGACTGCCTTTTTATGCGAAAATCATTACTGCTTCAAACATTTATGTAATTTTGCTGAAGCACCAATTAATGTGTTAAGAGTATTTTCCTGTAAGATATATATTCCGTTTTAATACAAGCTAACACAAACTCTCAATCTTCAAGAATGATCAGTATCTATACAAGCTGCAAACCAAAGTTAAGGGGTTATGGTCGTACAATAATTGGGTTGACGTTCGTGTGTGGGGTGACGTAACTTAATAAAAAGTAATTAAACAATTTAACTTACTAATCGGAGAACGACTGACACCAAGGAAATGGTTTAAGAAATTTTATTAAAAAAATTATTAGGGCTGTGTAACGTTAAAAAATATACAACATTGTTAATTATTCGTTCTTTAACTATCGGTAAAATATGGCGTATTTTTAAGGTTACAGCCAACGTTGCTGCTAACGTTCTAGTGTTAAGGTAGCGGTCAAAAACACAGCTCTAAAATATCATGATTTGATTCCCATTGAAATATTTTATTAGTTTAAAGTGAATATTGCTAAAACAAGTCAATAAATCATAAATAGGTCATGTTTGGGATCCTAATTGTATCAAAAGACAAAGTATCTTCGAAACCAATTTAGGTCACAGGTCATGTTAATCCATGCGGTTACTTTTAATATTCTCTGCTATGTCCTTCCGACCAATCTTGATAAGCGCTTGCACAACCTTGTCAACAGTAGCAGCAGTATTGTATTTTTCCTTATATTTCGTGAACATAGTGTAAACAGTTTCTTGTATTCCACTGTGCACCCGATCAGCATAAATATTGTTCAGTTCACTGTCTTCCATTCCTAATTCTCGGCCCAGAAATCGCCACTTGTCAGATCCGACGTGCTTACTTACGTATTCCATCGTAGCATGGTCAACTGGCCTTCCTGTTGGAAAAAATACACCATCAAAACCCATGGTTAAAAGAAGAAAATACAGTACCATGAGCAAATACTATACTATATGAGGGAAATTCAGGACTCTTATAATCAAGACTATATAATGTCCAGACTAGCTCCGCTGGCTGTTTCATAAAACACTCGCCCCCCCTCCCCCATCCACCCTAGGTTGCAAACGGTGCATCAAAAACTACTCGTGTGCTCAATTATTTTTGGCTGGTTAATAAACGCTGATTGAGTAAGCGATCCCGTATGAGTATTTTTGGGCGTTTTGGAGAGAACTGATATCTTTCAAAGATATGCAACTTTTCTGGAGCTGCGCAACAATCTCGGTGAAAAAGTACCGTTAACATTGACCCTTTAAAGAAACATGGGAGGGTTTTGGCAAAGGAGGGGAGTGCATAAGAGAAAGGAGAAGAGGGGAGGTGAAACGAGGGAGAAGAGAAGGGAGGGGTATAGAGGAGAGGCAAGAAGAGGAAGGCAAATGGGCTCGGGTCCAAAACAAACGCCAGTGCGACAACAAACGGGCAGTGTGACAACATAGGTTCTTGCTAGACCGGCGTATGTTACGCCGGACCAACTAGTACTGAGTGATTTTTGTTAGCCATTCTCTTCGTATTAAGGATCTTAACGATGTGATGCATGCACAACGATCTAATTAGTCATCGAGTTAGAATTTTATTCCCTAATGTAATTCCCTTATTCTGAGGACGGACATAGTAACGCATTTCCTAAATTAGCCAATTACACCCATTAATATTAGGAAGAAAGTCCATGACTTACCTGTAAGTTGGGATTGAAAGACTTGGCCAGCACTTGAAAAAGGATAACCTTCTGAAGATAGGTGCCTAGGAGGATACCAACATGCTTGGTGAGGTGTGGCCATGTTTCCTATCTCTGCATGAGGTACATTCTGCCTTTGTCCATAATTAGCAGCATAATAATTTCCTAGAATATGAAATGTGCAAAATTTGTTATTATTAAAGTGAAGATGGTGGTTTTTGGGAACCAAACGAATTCTAAACGAATTCCAGAAAAGAAATGATATTAAGCCATTCCGAGCATCAAAGAAACCATTGTGTCTATTAATTGCAAGTTCTCACGATAAAAAGTGAGCCCAAACCATTTCAGTTAGAACTCAGAAAATTGTAATTTTAAATTATGTCAATTAAACGCAAGTAGATGAAACTTCCTCTACTAAGAATGGAAAAGAGGAAACTGGAAATGAAACTGACGTTTCACACAACATGGTGAAAGCACTTAAACAACACACACGGTTTTTATTTATGTTTTATTATTATTTCCCCGAGAGTACAAGCAAAAGTAAGAACTAATTTTCTAATTCCTATTCATTTTGAGAGTCAGATGTTTGCATCAATTTTAAGATTTACAGTGTACAAAAATAAAGCACACCTTCTCTTATTTACTTTTATACCACGGCTGTGACGTCACGCTAACTCAACGCCACGCTAAATTTCCGTAGGTTAAATCCCGTTAACCAACACCGGAAGTGTGCGTCATCGCAAAAAGTGTAGGTTATCAAGTTACCCAACACTTTTGCCGATAACCCACACTTTTGCTGATAACCCACCCTTTTGACACTTCCGGATCACGTGACCGGGAACGCGCACACCAACAACCAAATACAGCGTGCAAAAAAAAAAACGTAACACAATAAAAACGTACAAAACGAATTACTTAAAATGAACGAAATCCGTTCCCTGCAAACTCTCACATGTCTGGCCCTCTAGGCGTGTTCACTCGAGTTACCTCCCGACCCCCCTACTCCCTCCCTCCACAAACTGAAATGGAATGACTTTCACGCATACCGATACCCTATTACCGTATTTTTTAAACAATTCTCAAACTACAAACGTACAAAATGAATTACATACCTTCCCAGAATATCCCAGCTTTATCCCTGCTGTCTCACATATCAAATTATTCGCTCCAAACACGATAAACGCTTCGATAAACACGAGGAGGCTCGAGCGTATACCAAGCTTGTATTGCTAACCGACGCTTGTGTCTATCGCCCCCCCCCCTCCCTCCACAAAGTTTGAGCGAAATTGACTCGTCCACCTATCACACACTTCCCCCTCCGCAAACTAAAATGGTATGACCTTCATTCAAATCGAGGATACTGATGATCAACGTTTTCTCGAAGCAATTTTCACAAAACCGAAACACGTTTTAATTAAATACGAGTTTGCTTGACATCCCAACCGTGATATAAATATGTTATTTATTAA
>JAHWFP010005575.1:60134-78541 GCA_023313725.1 Lithobius niger
AATGCTTGACCTAGTATGCCACCAAAGTCAGCACTTTATCAAAATGCTTGTGCTCTCTCTCACCATCGTTGGATGATTAGCTCCAGGAAAAGCCCTATTGATTTGGGTTTGAAAAACGGCAGAAGCCATGTACACTCACGGGATATGAGCATAAAGCATGCACAAGAACCAACATGACGATGGCCAAGGCCTTGACAATCGCTTATCTTTTAACGGAAAAATAACCGCTAGGGTCAGCAAAACAACAGCGGGCAAAATCGAAGGTTGGAATTTTTCTAGCAGTCATACCTAACATCAAGTCTCCGGCCTTCTTCATTATCATGCTCTTGTCACGAGAAACACAAAAATCTAGTGGTATACAGAATTTAAAAACTGTCTTAACACTCAGTGATGTAGCTACGTTAGGTGGGGGCCGGTGACAAGACAAATTAGCCCTTGGGTCTCTCCCCCCGCCCCCTTCCTTAATGTACAACCTGGCCCATAAAAAACGCACGATCTGAAAAGTCCATACTTTTTCCTGTTTTATTTTTTTTTATTTTGGCTATCGTGAAAATAGGGACAACTTTTTCGTACTCCATTCAAGTGGTCCCAATTTTTACTTTTTTTTTAAACTTAGAAAAAAAGTTTGGACTCAGAAAAACTTTTCAGCTCGTGCTTTTTTGTGGCCCACGCCCACCATATTTTTTTAATGATAGGTGGATGGACGAATGGGGAAAGCTCGAAATTCAATTTTAAAATACCGTTTATATCAAATTAAATAACCAATGTACGTACTACAAAAGAACCTAACCATTTTTTTTTTCTTTTATCTGAAAGAAAAAAAAAATATTTTGATTCTTGTGTAGTACACTAGTTATTTAATTTGCCACTCTTGCCACCCTGTAGCTACGGCTTCATTAACCCTTGTAGTTGTGTAAACGCAAACTAAAATTAAATTCAATGAAGGAATGTAACTGTCCAAAGAAGTGTGATGGATTTGGAATTAGGATTTTACACATAAATACTAGCCTTTTAGCTAGTTCTCGAAAAATTAACGGAAGCTATCGTGAAAGATGTGAATTGACAGACCTGTGGGTTTTTCAGCCATGGCACATGAGGCCAAAATCCCGTTACAGCACACTGGAAAATATTCACATAAGACAATTATTGCAGTAACACCGTTCACTCAGATGTATTACGTTTTCCTTGTTACGTGTTCTGTACTTTTCTGGAAAGGTTCTGCTTTAATATATTTACTCCACCACTATCCCACTACACCAGCCTATCCAAAAAAGTCTCGCCAAATATTTAATACTATATAGCTGTACCCCTGGCGTAACATACGCCGGCTAGCTGGTTCCCGCATACCTGAGCGTAACACTGTAGTGGGCCCCGGTTTCCCCTATTGTGTGGTCTGAATATCCCCATCTCTGCTCCCTCTTTGAACCCCTGCTGATTTGTGTTATGGAAGTAAATGTTTATTTTCAACACCCTCTCCTCCTCCCCCCCCCCCCCTCTCCCCCTCGCCCTCTTTCATTATACACCCTCTTTCATTGTAGTGCATAATAATGATGAATTTTCTTGCCCAACCTAAGCGTATTATATATATAGATCATGGAGGATGTGATGCAACGTGGCGTGGGAGTATCCATGTTGTAACTCTTGTTTCGTGTTTTATCTCTTGCCACAAGGCCATCCGGGAGTGGAACTATACGGTTTTCGCTCCAAGGCTTCAGGCCAGTTGATTCGACGTCCCAGAATCATATTTTACCAAGGTGACACTAAGATGCTTAAGTTCCAGATCTATACGTCAGAATTAATGTGGAACTAAGAGGCAAAACACGCGAATTCTTTGCCAGTCGGCCTTATCTTGCAGATATGAGACATTTTCTCCCTTCAAGGTTATTCAGCACTGCTGTTCGACCAGAAGGAGTTTGCTTGGACCAATCAAAGCACGAGTGATAATTTCCAAACGCATGTATTATCTGAAATTCGACACAGCACAATTTTTCATGTACGCTATCTGTTGGGCGTTCGATGGCCATCTACATCTGATTTGATGTTTAGGCATGGCGAAAGTAACTTGACTAAAGACTGTCATCCCTTCTTGAGGTATAGTTAAAGCGTCGGCTTTCCATTCGGACGGACTCATATTTATGAAACTCTACTACGAGATGACGGACGGACCCTTAAAGGCGCCTTTTCACCTTTTCAACTCCTAGATGCAGCCCCGTAGAATCTTCGAGCAATATAAAGAAAATAGCGGTATAATTAAAAAAAAAATGGGACCAACACTTCGCAGCAACGCCGCAAATTTTCCTAACTAAAACGAGATCACGTGGCCCACATCTGCCTATTGGATGACGGAGAATCTGGACGTGGATTCTGTGTTTAGAATATGGGCAACACTATCGAAATTATGAACCGGCTCCTTAGGATGTCTGGGGATCGGTATGCGCTTTACGATTATCACTGTCGTTAACCTAGATCATTAATAGGCAGGAAATTGAAAGACCCGAAAGTACTTTAATTGTCATCACAGTTTTCCTAAGGCGAGTTTGGGGCTACAACTTTGCACCAGTAGGACCGATTACGACTGCACTCAAATTTACACTTGGTCCAAGGAGCAAGCTAAAATTCATTCATCTTTTAGTCTTCTGTACAGCCGTACCGGCTGAGAAGACTATTGCAACGACTTTGTCCGTCCGTTGCTTTTTTCAACTTCGCAACGGTACCAGATATTGACGACCACTGTTTACAACGTTAGATTCAGTGTCAAAAGTTAGTTAAATAACATGGCAAATTAAAACATCGTTACCTCCTTATAGCTAATAGACTTCTTCGACGTAACTAAATTAAATAATAACATTTCATCGTCGAATTGAAATCCTAAGGATTTGTGTTAACACAGCCGTAAAAACAAAAACATTTTAGCTTCGTTTAAAATAGTCTTGTCGATTGTTGCATGAATCAATAGGCTTACGATCGAACCAAATTCTCCATTAGTTCTATCTTCTACTTACGAAACTAAAACTGCCGTTAAAAAAATTAGGCCTAAAAATGGAAATTAGTTCTAAAATCACGTTACCATGGCAACGTCAAGTTGCTACGCGTCGCTGCTGGCTTTCTCAACAGCGTTTCTCCTGTCCCTTCCCTACTACCACTGATCTATATAAGCTACATTGCGCATTACGGTGTAACACTGTAACTGTTTGCCCGGAGGCATACCGTGTTGCAAAAATGAATAAGGCTTACTGTATACAATCCAAATCTCCGTTAGTTGCTAATTACGAAATTAAAGTTGTAAATTAGGCCTAAACGCTAACAATTATGCCTAAAATGTAAAATAAGCTTAAAAGCTAATACATTTTTAACGGGCAATTCTGATGGTTACTGCTTTTAGATTATAAAATAGAGATAGCTGTTGCAATGTGTGATAGAGAAGTGTGCGTCACTATTGGTAGTGGCAGAACTGTACAGAAGACCGGATGCGACTAGGTAGTCGCTGTAGCCGCTTGTTTAGCAACGTTTCTAACGTTTTAACTGGGAAAACTGTTAACCGTTATTTATCTATAATAACGTGAAATTAAAGTTCACAATCGAGATTCAGGTGATTATTCTCATATCCCTCGACTGTTGCTCACAAGCTTTTTGTCCAGCAGTCGATTGGAATCGTTCTTGGCCTCAAAAACCATCATGGCGGCGAGGCCTAAACAACAACTATATTACCCAATTGACTTCACCGTGGTGAGAGATGTTTGCAGAAGAAAAAATAAATAAAATTGAGAGCAGTCGTAATAAAGCAATTTTGGTGAAACGGAGGCGATAACAACAATCTCTATGCCTTTCACCGTATCTTTTTGCCCTCATTGACTCCTTAAGAGCTGCCCTTCTGTGTTTAGGCTGGCAGTCAGAGATTCTTCAGGATCCGTGCCAGACCTGTTGCTCCAGCAACAAATTGTTTTATTATTATTATTATTATTAATGAAGAGAGGCGACGTTATAAGTTTTCCATCCAAAACCAAAACTGGTATAAGAGAAGCCGCCAAGTTTCAAAAAAGTAGTGATATTATTTCAAAGTAGTGATATCATTTCAAAGTAGTGATATCATTTCAAAGTAGTGATATCATTTAACCAGGGAAAGGCCGCCCAGGTAAATCCTGTTAGCCAAGTTAATCGCACCTACTAATTAGTTCGAAAGTTAAATGAAAACTCGAACATTGTTACTGGCGGTAGCAATCTTCAAGTTTTCATTTAATGCTTAATGTATTATTAGGTGCGATTAACTTGGCTAACAGGATTAACCTTGGCAGCCTTTCCCTGGGGGGGGGGGGGGAGAGATGAGGCTTAATGGCGCGTCGACAGCTTGGTCATTAGCGCCAACCTCAGTCACAGTGCAGTGGTCCGGGTTGCCACTGCACCACACATTACAGAGATATTATTCAAACCCCTAATCTAAATCTTGTCATACATCTGTACCTCCTGCAAAAATTGAAAAACACCGGACAGGAGGACAGACTTATCGCCCAATTGACGCACAATGTCATGCGAAAGATGGAAACGACGACGAAAACCATCAAGATGGCAACACTCAACAAGGAGACCGTAAGTGGCCGCCGACACCAATAACATTCACCCTTTCCCTGGTTGAATGACATCACTACTTTAAAAGGCCGACCCTTTTTTAAAACTTGGCGGCTTCTCTTATACCGGTTTTGGGTGGATATCACAGCTTTCATAGGACTGTGAACGAACGAAGGATCAGATGGTTTAATCGTCCCCTCTACCTTTTCTGTCCGGAGGAATTTGATGTGTATAAATTTTCTCATTCATAATTTTCACATTTGCCTTGGCCCAACTAGCCGTTACGTCAGCGAAATTTACACGGTTTGACGCCGATTTTCGTTCGCTTCGTTCACTCAATCAGCGCATCCCTCCTCACTTGACCCTACCTCGGTTAACGTTAATCATTCAATCACTTAGTTACCATGGTGTTCACGAACACATAATTGTCCCTTTTATCGTCGTGGGGCAGATAATTTAGTTTGGATTCGTGTACCGTGACAAAAAACCGACCAAACCTTTGCAATCAAAGATACTCCGTCTTTTAGTGAACCATTCCATTCTGAAATTTAATTGTGGCCACGGCCTGCTGCCATGCGCCCCATAAAACAAAGGGAACTACATCAAACTCACCATCTATTTGCAACAACAATGAATTCTGACAATTAGGTACTGAAACGATAAGCGTGTAACACTTAAGCATGTTATAATCTACTGTTGGATGATAATACAAACAATGGTAACAACAATAAGTTTGCCCTTACGAGCCACTTCAGGGCCACGTGCTTCTAGCTGCAACCCCCATTTTAGAAAAAAGGCACTTCCCCATATAACGCTTCATCTGTCTGCCGAAATTTTGATCTGGCAACTTTCCCTAATCAGCTGTAGACGTGTCGTTATACCCTATGAGAATTAACATGGGAGCCTGCGGATTAGTTACTAGTTGCTAGTCACCAGTAACACAAATTCAACGTTATTGAGGACACTTTTTCTCCATGAAGGACACGCTCCCACATTTTCGTGTTGACGTTTTCTTCGTTACTGGACCCAAGACACCTGATTCAAACGATTTGCAAAGATTTCTACCGCATGGGGAGTTTACACCAGTATGCTTAAATCAGGTATAATGTTGGTTTCAGTTAAAAGACAGTCTGCTAGTGCGGCCGCCTTTTTTTCATCAACAATCATTTTTTAACAATCGGTTGTCTAGAATCGGACGATCTACTGTTACTTGGCGGCGACACACTAGCGTGTGTCTATAGATACAAATACTGGCTAACAATCAGCCCATGGATAACAAAGGCTGACATTCTTCACAACCTCATCATTACGACAGTTGCCAGATCAAGACTCACTACAATAGACATTGTTGGATTCTACATTGTTGAACCATCCAACTCGTCAAAGTAAACGCTAGTGTACACCCGACAAGTTGAACAGGCAAAATGAACAATTCCTCACGGAACCGGTATTAGGGGAGTTTATGAGCGGCAGCGTTATTGGGCTATAGGCATAACGTACCACATTATCCGTGAAAGAAATTACGACCACTCGTTCAACAACTATAGCCACATGGGGTCGTGACCTAGAACAAAAAATGGGACATGCAGTAGTGTTATGACAGGCACTCCAGCCTTGTTTCCTATGCGCCCTCCTTTATGCCGCTCCTGATATCATTTACGGATAAAAATGTGGGTTTCCGTCTTGTTTATCATTTAAGGATGCTACTGCTTTTGATGAGTCATCAAGGAAAAGGTTGAACTCGAAAAAAAAAATCAGACTCATTTAAAAATTACCACGGTCTTTTGCAGCACTTATTGCAGGCCGTCATCAAATAATTTCTATTTGCGTTTCTTTATGTTTTCATAAATAGTGGCTCGTTGTTCAGTTTTATTTATGTGTATACTATGCGTCACCCTATCGGCCATGCATAATATTCACAAGGGTAAAAAAAAGATAGAACAATTTCCGTTCTAAGTTTAAGAAATCAGAATCATCTTTTAGGTATCATTTTTCCCGACAGCAAACGTTCTGCTGAACTTCCAAATGAGGTCTAGAACATCAGGTCCAAGTGTAGCCCAACATGACGTGTAAGAGCAGTGATGGCTCGGATCTGAAGGTCGGCAGACTTGTTTGCGACAGTTCTGGACCATCTTCGGCCTTAGATGAACGAAGAGATTACCTTTCGTTTTATTCAATGCGTTCTATTCATTAATCATTTATAATGTTGCGAATTTAATAAACGTTCTTCCATGACAAGAACTACACATCAATTTAATCGATGGCTGTCAATCTTCAAATTCAAATTTTGTAGATGTGTGGTGCTTAGCAGCTTTCCTAATTAACTACTTAAGTTACTGTTTAAACAAAAGCATACCAGTACGAATGTTGGTGTTTTTTTTTATTAAATGCTGGGGCGTAAAACATAGTTAAGGACTTCTGGCTAAGGACCAACACTAAAAGTCCACTGGGCGTCAATTATTGGTCCAACATTGGTTACAGATACGATAATATGGCATGTTTTAAGCGAAATTATATGCCTTCTGAAGCACCCACTGTCATGAGTTGCGAACTCGGGGGGGGGGGGGGGTGGGGGGGGGAGCATGAATTTATTGTATTGTTGAACGGTTGTGTTCTATCTTTATTATAATATCGGAGGCCGGTTAAAAGGAAAAGGAAAGCCTAAAGGAAAACCACTTCTCCCCTCCTCGCGCCCGCATTGAAAATGCACTCTCCCACTCTACGTGCAGCCAAAAAGGAGCCAGGCATGAGTGGTCGATCAATCTGACAAGTCGTCGGGAAGAGTGCCGGGAAAATGTTCCGGGAAATGTGTCCCGGGAAATGTGACCAGCCCCGTGCATTCCACGGGCTTCCTCTAGTATACATATAAGTTCTATAGAATCCCGCAGAACCAGAATTCAATCGAACATGCGTTCATACAGAAAGACTTCAATAGTTTCCAAAGTAATTTTCTATAAATTTTCTAAAGAGATTCTATACTTTCTAAAACATGCACGTCTTCCCCCCCCCCCCCCCAGACCAGACGCTAGTAAAATCTGAGTAAAAGTAGTCAAATAACGCATTTATTGCAATTGAAAAAACTCTGATAATTGGTTTTTTAAGCGTTTCAACTGCACTAGTACGGCTGAAAATGAGTAGTTTTACAAGGGGGGGGGGGGGGCTTCCGAGGAACTTAAAGCTCCGTACCTAATCCCTCCCCTTCCCATTCCTTCGCAGGTATGCTACTGCTCATGTTTAAAACTTTAAAACTATTGAAGTTCTTAATGATGTTAGAACTCTTAATGAAGTCATATTGAAGTTCTTAAACTTAATGAAGTTCTTGATATTTGCTCCTCTTTTCGAACAACTGTTATGAATTCGAATTTTAATTTTAAATGTAAAGGCAATCAGTTCATAAATAAAACTGTTAAAAAGTTATCTATCAAAAAACGCAAATGTTGGCGCAAATGGAAAAAAAGTAGTCTACAATTAATTATAAAAAGTGCAGTAAGGACTACGTGATTTGTGTACGTAAGGTGGCTGAGGCCAACGAGCATAAAATCGTTAATTCCAAGAATATATCTGTTTTCCACCGGTATATACGTCGAATATTAAACCAAAAACGACCTATTCCAGCAATTATTTATGAGGATTCTACTTGTCGATCCCCAGGTGCAGTCAGACCTTTTCAATAACCACTTTGCAAGTGTGTATACCTTGGACGATGGTAACTTACCAAAATGTAACGTTGACACAACTATGTCGTGCCTAAAAACCATCAGTATAACCAAAGCAGACGTTATACTGGCTATAAAATCTTTAAATGCCAAAGGTGCAGCGGGCCCAGATAAATTACCAGCAATTGTCTTTGTTAATCTTGCCTTTTGTCTGGCAGAACCTCTTACTTTAATATTCCGAAAATCCATTAATGACGGTCTCCTCCCTGACGATTGGCGTACAGCCATCGTTACCCCAGTCTTCAAGAAAGGTGACCCCTCTGTTATTTAAACTACAGGCCTATTTCATTAACGTGTGTTGCATGCAAGGTTCTTGAGAAACTCATAGCTAGGCAAATTAGAAGTTATTTGGCAGAATATAGCCTTTTTAAAAACCAATTTGGTTTCTTGCCTGGAAGGTCAGCTGTAATTCAATTATTGCGCTGTCTGGATTTCTGGACTAATGCTGTTGAGGAAAATAACCCATACCATTTAATTTATTTGGATTTTGCTAGGGCTTTCGACAAAATATCACACGAAAAATTGTTGTACTGCCTTGAAAATGTTGGCATCGGTGATAAGGTACTTGAATGGATAAGAAGTTACATTATTGATAGAACACAACAAGTTAGAATTGATAACTGTTTGTCAACCCATGTTAAAGTAACAAGTGGTGTCCCACAGGGTACCGTTTTAGGCCCCCTTTTATTCGCTGTCTTCATTGATTCTCTTATGAATGAAGTAGGCACAAACTCTTTATTTTTGTTTGCTGACGATTCGAAATTGGGTAGACAAATTAAATCGGAAAATGATAGAATTATTTTGCAAGATGCATTAATTGCAATAAATAAGTGGTCCAATGAATGGCAATTACCATTAGCTGTTGATAAATGTGTCTCCATGTCATTTGGAGCCCCCATGACTGAAAATTACCTCCTTAATGGTGAAGACATATACCCCGCTTCTCAACATACCGACTTAGGGATTATTATTACTAGTAACCTTAAATTCTCAATACACTGCGCATCAATTGCCACTAAAGGACATAGAAGGGCCTATTTAATTAGAAGATGTTTCAAGTTTAGTAAGGCTGATACCCTTGTTAATGCATATAAAACATACGTAAGACCAGTACTGGAATACGGCTCGGGGGTTTGGAATCCACACTTAAAAAAAGATATCCATAAACTTGAAAATGTACAGAGAAAATTCACCAAGTATTTGCCTGGTTGTCATGGGTTATCATACGGCCAACGCATGATTAAACTAAAGCTTGAATCTCTTGAATTCAGGAGACACATTATTGACTTCTGTACCTGCTTTAAATTGATTCGTTTGAAAATATACCAAGGTGAGGGCACACCTCTTACTGTAGTTCGCTCTGGCTGCACCAGGGGACACGATTGGAGGTTTGACTGGAGGAGAGCCAGGACAAATAGTAGACACTACTTCTTCCTGTTGCGTGTAGGACGTGTGTGGAATGCTTTGCCCCGGAAGGTGGTGGCCTCGACCAGTGTTTATCTTTTTTTTAAAAAAACCTCAAATTGCATTTGAGGGATGCAACAAATGCTATCATTTGACTCAGTTTTATATCCACGTCCTGTCATATACCTCATGGACGTTTTGTCTTTGACCCAGGATTTACACCCATGTATGTGTTTTTTTTACTCTTACAAGGATGTACGTTAGCGGTGTCAATGATACCCTGTATATATATTCCTTTTCTAAATTGAAGAATACCTTATTATTATTATTATTTCTTGACATCATTCTCTTTCTGCAAGATTTAACGATTTGCTTACCATCAGATATAGTACCACTGGAATGCTTGGCCTACTAACAAGGAGGACCACAGCAGAGCCAACTTGTGAACTACCAAGCACGACAAGTTACTTATAATTTACTTGTTACTTATAATTTACGTATGGTAATTTCGTTCCTCTAACCCTGCTGAGCCTATACTTTTGTACGCAGTGAAGAAGACGCCACCGTAGCATTTTAGGTAAAAACAGGAGAAGCATAAAGGTGGACATGGAGGACCCGTCGGTCATTTCCCCACGTTCAATCATTCATTCTCGGTATCGACCTCTGTGGCCGTAGTTGTCCAACAAGTAATCGTAGGACGTTACTTGGCTGACAGAAATAGTTGTGTCAGCCTGCTAGACAATGAATACAATGAATTACATACACAGGGACTCGTCGCCGCTCGCGTGCCGCATGGATACATAATGAAAGGGGTGAAACCAGCCAGAAGTCATATTGTAGAACATTCCGTACTTGCATTGAGCGTTATTGAATTTTACACTTACGCACTATTATCATCACTGGAACTCGCGCTGAACGTCTTTGTTGATAACTTGTCTCGCGTTCGAAGTTGTTATTTGTACCACTACATTGTTCAGAGCGATCTGAGAAGCGTTTTAGCATCGAGGTAAAAGCCCCGGCCATTACCGGAAGTTGACTGGGATAGCAAAGACCGAAAAGCTTCTCAGATCACTCTGGACAACTTAGTGGTACAAATAATGACACAGAACGTTAGACATGTTAACAATGAAGACATTCAGCGTGAGTTCCAGTGATTATAAAAGAGATTATAAAAATTAAAAAAAGATTGTTCAACGGTATGACTTCTGGCCGATTTCACTCCTTTCATGTACACTGTATTATCCATGCGGTAGGCGAGCGATGACAACTCCCTGTGACTACTTACGAATAATATTGTAGTCCCAAGGGCCAATCTAAGGGCCAATTCTCCCTTTAATTTATATAAGTGATATTAATACTAAAGGGAAAATAATAATTAACATTATTTGTCGACGACATCATGTATTTGGTTATTTGATTATGAAAATGAAATGAAGTTACAATTACAAGGAAATATGAATTTGATACAAGATTGGTGCAGACAACAAACTGTATGTTACCGAGGAAAAACAACATGTATTATTTTTGAAAATAATGTCGATTTATTGTTTACGCTACTTCATCACAAAGGTAAATGCAGTAGGATGACATGCAAAACTTCGTGTAGGCAAATTCAAAGAGTAGGAAAATTACATACTTGGGAATAGAAATTGATGAAAAATGGTCATTGTGGAAGCATGCTGACGAAATGTGTAAAAAAATAGATAAAATTATGCGAAACTTGTACTTTGTGGAAAAAAATTCTGAATTTTGAAAATAAAAAATATACTATATGATTCTTGGATGAATCTTACATTTTGTATGGTATTGAAGTATACCGACGGGCTAAAAACAAAGAAATTAATAGGCTTCATAATGTTCAAAATAAACTGTAAAAATTCTTTTTGGAAATAAATTTTACAATTCTGTTTCTCAAATATATATAATAAAACACAAATTTTCAAAGTTAAGCAACTACAAGTGTCCACAATAATTATAAAACACTTTTGTGACGGAAAAAGATTGAGAAATGAAAAAATAAAGGATAAGGGGGGGGGGGGGAGGGATTGAGGCTTAATGGCGCGTCGACAGCTAGGTCACTAGTGCCAACCAAAGGATAAGGCTTATAACACAAAGAGCGCAAGCTTGTTGACTGTGTTAACAGCAAACAAATTCAGAGAAAGACAGCCGGGTTACTATATCAGAAAGGTTTTGTCGTACATTCCTGCTAATCTGAGAGACTTAAACTAAATTTCTAGTTAAAAAAACGTTTGTTTCTGCTGAGTTGTTTTTTTTTTTTTGTTTTTTCGTGTTTCTGATGTCTACGGGAACAAAAAAAAAGGTGACAAACTCTTTGTAATTTTTCAAATAATACTTTTTGTTAAAACCCCCACCACACACGAGCAATGGTTCGTGGTGGGTACTGCACCACTAAAGTGGCTAAATAAAAAAAAAATTACGTATGCTCTGTTTTTAGAAAATAAATATTTATATTAAAAATCTCACTTGTGCTCTGATTGGACTAAGCAAACTGGAACTGGTAATCAAAAGCATTGAAACGACCTTGCGAGGTAGGAGTTTCGCTTCTTCAAGCCAAAGACGACTGGGGCAGAAATCGCGTGTCTCACCTCCCGGATTCGTGCAAACTCTCGCGTGTGCCGGGAAGCTAACGCCGCTTTGCTATCTTTTGGTAAAATAAGATTCTGACAAAGTCGAAACGACTAAAAGACAGGAAGAGAGACCAGTAGCTTCTCTCCTAGGCCGTCTTACGACTTGTGGTGAAATACGAAACGAGAGTTACATAATTCATCTTCCCACCCCATTTCCTGCTGAAAAGCATTGGAAAATGTTTTAAATTAGGATACTTTCTAGGATTAGACTATAGTTGGAGCAAAGCGAGTGTAGCGCACGAAGCTACATTCTCACCAAAAAACTGCATTTCGTTGTCATTATCTCCTCTGAGACGGCTTGACGAACTGGATGAAACTATGCATGATGACAGCGACAAGTGGGGATGGTGTTAAGGCAAGAAAATTCAAGATCGGTCAGGTTGCCAAGGAATAATAACCAAAAAGGTTTATCACGTTTAAGCTAATGGAAATCTCGTTACTCCAACGAAGAGACGGCAGGAAAAGTAACCCGAAGGTGCCTGGCTGGCTTCCGCCCGTTTCTCATAATCCCATTTGCCATAATAGCGTTTGACATAATCCCGGGAGCTCTGAATATCTTAACCCAGTAGCCATAATCCCGTTTGTCACACATGTTCGTTTACCATAAATCAAGTCACATTTTTAAATTGAACTCGGAAAGAATGTTCTTAACATTCAAAACTACGTATGGATTATTCACTCCTGGTGCCGAGTTTCTGTGCCATCTGTTGACAAAACTAGTCACTGTTTTTTATTCCCAAAAAAACTACTATACCGATAATTAATAAGCACACGTACTTACTTCATGCGGGCAAAAAAATAAATAAAAACAGTTTCTATACCAAAGTTTAATCACGATAATCTTTTTTTTTTTGCTGGGGGAGGGGACAGATTGAGAATATTGCATGGGCTTGCCCTTAAAGGAAAATTATGTTCTACCACTACTGCTACAAAAATGCTGAAATTAAACTTTCACAACATAGGTAGCCTATCACTTTTTTGAATCCAAAATCCAATATTAGAATCCGAAAATGTTGGTTCTATGTTTCGAAATGCTTGACAATTCAGAAAATTGTCGAACTTTCGTTCAGTGCATAAATATTGCCCCATGCATAAGTATTGTTTTAAACCATCTTAGAAAAAAAGTTTTTTAGTTAACATCGAATTTAAAAAAAATTAAGTTTTAATTTGTACAAATAACATAACTCCGCATTTCAATTGGAATGACAAAGAGTAACGATACTTTTGTCAACAGATGGCGCAGAAACTCGGTACCAGGAGTGAACAATCCATGCGCAAGTTTGGGCGGCTACGAATATTTTTTCTGTAAATTGGATTTTAAGACGATGCGTCAAATCCGTCGGTATAGCAAACGGGATTGTGGCAAACGGGAAATTAAAGCTAACGGGAAATCCATCAGAAGAGGGGAAGAGTATAATTTCAAGCAAACGGGAAAATTCTCAAGGACTGGGATGATTGCCATAAAATCGGCCGTCAAACGGCCGTCAAATCTCACCGTAGCCATTATGAGATTTATTTCTTCCCACGATCCTCTCTACTTCCAACACAAATGGCTACCACATGAACAAGCTTGTATGTTAAGATGTAGCAATTGGCCACTGATCGCGCTTTGCAAATTTTATCCTTGTCGTTAAATCCTTCTCATTTTAGTGTGTTTTTTGCCGGATGAGGTAGGGAGCCGAAAATTTGCAAATAATTGTAGTTCTGTATAAGGTTTTCATGTCACTTGGAATTTTAAACTTAACTAAGTCTTGGGTTTATTCATGTACTAGCATCTGCATTGATGTTATTTTATATAGCATTCTTATTTTGCTCATCTTGGTATGCCATAGTTATTATTTACAACTGCACGGAGAATACATTCACTTTACATGAAAGGTCTGTAATAAGCAATCACAAAAATTCAGTATTGTATAGAATGGTGTAGATCATTTTATCTCATCATCAAGCAACCACTATATACGAATAATAACAAGATTTTCAGGAAAAACTGAAGTTAAGCTTACCGAAATGCAGATCCGTCGTAGGCGGGAAAGTAACGCGAAATCATGTTGATAAGGTTTTCAACCGTGATAAGTTGCCTGCCATCGAAAACCAAACAGAAACTCTGATAAGAATGGTGACAGCTAAATTGCTGCGTGTCCTTGGGTTTGATCTTTTTTCTGTGTTCTGACCGAAGTCGGTAGCTGAATTATTTGTTGCATCGACTTTATTTGCTTTTTCATTTGATTTAACGTTTTTCTGCCCACTGGTTACTGAAGTG
Organism: Lithobius niger; assembly: GCA_023313725.1. Lineage (NCBI taxonomy): Eukaryota > Metazoa > Arthropoda > Chilopoda > Lithobiomorpha > Lithobiidae > Lithobius > Lithobius niger. The sequence goes on from JAHWFP010005575.1 coordinate 74,729, forward strand.
GCCGGCTACTAAGCAAAAGAAAACTAAGTCCCAACGTGCAGCGCGAGCTTTGTGAGGGATTCCTGGGGACTCCGAGCAAGGCGAGCAAGCTCAGTCCAGTGGTCATCATCCCCGATAACCAAGTGAACGGTTGGTCAAGTCCACGACCCACCTAACTAACATATAGGGACTTAAAAAAAAACCATCCATGTTAGCATGGGTTAAGGTCGAAGGAATTCTTATGCTTTCATTTTTTTCTATCCATATGCCCGACAAGAATATTGTAGTCACATTAAAATAGCATTCAAATCGCCCTGGTGCCTTGTACGTTTTAGGCTATAAAACTTGAAAAATCGGTACATTGGTTCGATCTTTTTATTTAGCGCACTTCTTTCAAGGGGTATTTTAGAGTCATTCTTAAATTAATATTTGAGTAAGAGCAGTATAGTACATTTATAGTTTGCTTGAATGTTAATATTTTAAGTTCTTTGTACATTTTAATAGTCATATTGACAGAGTTCATCACGCAAACCAAACAATCTCATTTCAGTAGTTCGTTTTTTCACTCTAGTTATTACCAAAAAGTACTTTAAAAGCTTTGTTTAACACGTTTTGTAGACGTTCAATTACAATTTTTGAAGATTTCTCAAAAAATTGTAATCGTATAAACGACATGAGTATTGCTTCAAATAGCAATTTCCTTTTAAGTATATTTAGAAGATCTCTCGTATGACCTTTCATGTTTAAATACCCAAATCATTACAATGTTTATAAAATTTCCAGTTTGTATATCGAATGTGACACTCAAATATCTAGCAGATTTCACCATGGTAATACTTTCGTGGCCTATATGCACTTTAAAGAATTTGAGCAAAGTTCCGAGTGGGCGACAATATTTTCTCTTTCAAAATTCATATGTTGGCATGAAAGAAGTTTTAACAATGCTTGTGTACAGTTCATTTTGTTTAAAATACCTATTAAGTTTATTAAAGTTCTCCTGCAATTTGTTCAATTTGTTGGCTGGTGCACCGCATTGTTACCGAACAATGTGGTTTATAGGAAACTTATGCAACGAGCCCATTGTTGTGACTTGTGTTTTATTTAAGGCACGTTGAAGCATTGTTGCGTGATTCCGAATTGCTTCTGCGGCAAAGAAGGGAAATCCGAACGTGCCTCTTCGAAGAAAAATACACGACCAGCCGTGCATATATAACTTAAAAAAGGGTTAAAGGGTTTAACGAGCGTTAACCACTCCTGGTCATCTGCCCGACGCCCTAAGGCCCTATGTTTGCAACAGCCAGATTCCCAGGCGGTCACCCACCCATATATAACTCTTTCGGCTGCAACAATGAAAGAGTTGTGTAATGTCATGCATGTATTGCAGTTAAGGTCTTGCATGTCATTTGTATATCTAGACACACGCTAGTGTGTCGCGCAAAGTTAGGCCACAAACATCACATCAATTCAATTGTGGAGGTTGTAAACCATTGTAGCGCGACACCGTAGCGTCAGTGTCTTATATCCTGAAGCATAGTTGGGCACATTTCAGGTACTTGGGGGAAAATAATAATGCGGTACAAAAGCTTAAATTGTTTTTAAATGACCCACCTGACAAAAATTAACTAGTGTAGGAATGCCAGCTAAGCTGCTTTAATGCAAAATCTGACCCGGCAATAACGTTGCAAATGTGTTACTACTAGTTACTACCTAGCTAGCTAGCTAATTAGTCCGCTCATCCCCACGTTAAAATCCCATAGGGTGATTATTCATGGATACCGAGGTGACGGGAAGGCTTCCAGGTATGAAATTGGATGAATGGGTGCAGTACAATACGAACTGCGTACCTTTTATGGTTTGGAGCCTGAGGGCCTAATGGGGATGGCGTGGGAGGGCACGTAAAGTACGAAAATATTGTTATAACCATTGTTAGTATTGTTGGTATCGTCTCTCATTGGACGGCCAAACTTCGGACAATGAGAACGTGTATACTGACGTGCGTGTCTAGACACACACTAGTGTATCACGAAAAGTCTAAACAACGTTGCAAAGAAATTGTATCCACGTCCATTTCAAGAAAAATAAAGCAACTGTAAAAGCAAAGCAAAATAAACAAAGCCAAAAACTGGTAAAGAGGCCACCAAGTTGAGAGTGGTTCGGCCCTTCAAAGGAGTGATATCAACATATCAAAACTAACTAAATAAAACAAATTACAACAAAATTAAAACCAAACCAAAAACCTATAAAGAGGTGACTAAGTTGAGAATGGTTCGGCCTCTAGGCAAAAGGTAGTAGCAAATTATTGAAAAACAATTTCATGTTGACGTGGCACTTTATTACACATCTGCACGGTAGTGGAGTTGAGTCAATACACAATTAAAAAAAAAGGAGTGATATCATATCAAAAACCAAAACTGGTAAAAGGGGCCGCCAAGTTCCGAATGGGGGGGGGGGGGAGATGAGGCTTAATGGCGCGTCGACAGCTTGGTCATTAGCGCCAATCTCAGTCACAGTGCAGTGGTCCGGGTTGCCACTGCACCACACATTACAGAGATATTATTCAAACCCCTAATCTAAATCTTGTCAAATAATACTTTGGACGTTAAATGAAAAACTTGAACATTGCGACTGAAAGAAGCAATGTTCTAGTTTTCATGTAACCTTCGAACTATTAAGCGGTGCGATTAACTTGGCGAAGGTTTTGGTGTGTTGATATAACTCCTTTGAAGACCCAAACCATTCGGAACTTGGCGGCTCCTTTTACCAGTTTTGGTTTTTGATATGATAAATTAAAAACAGGAGCGGACCGAGCATGGATCCCTGAGGGACACCATGCTCAACGTTCCTCCATGCTCGGCTCATTGTTTATTTTTACAATGCACTTCCTGTTCGTCACTCTAATTCCAATATTGTACATTTTTAAAATTTAATATATCTTTAGCTAGAGTCTCAAATATCTTGGAGATCAATCCTTATGCCAACAGCATTTCCTTCATTTAATGTGACTTACAATAATATTTATGGATTATTCATGTGTATTTATTACTCATGTTTTATTTATGATATTAAACTTGCTTAGAAAATTTTTCAACAACTTTATTAAGAGCTCGTAAAAGTTGCTTAAGTCCTTTGTCCTTTTTGTGAACAGGTCTTAATATTTGTATTTTCAATTTGTTAGGCCATATCTCGGTATTAATTATTGCATTGATTAATGCAGACAATACACTTGTACTCATTTAAATTCAGCCACCAGCACCGTAGAAATAATTATAGAATCTTTCATTCAACCGTTGCACGTTCTCAACTGCCACCTTCTCCTCTTTCGGCTCCAACTGGTTGCTAAGCAACAACTTGTAGTGCAGGCAAGCCACATCCATCCTGTTGTATGGAATTAAAAGCAAAAGGCATTCAGATAAGCAAGACCATTAAAGACAAAACTACCCAATCCCATTAACGAAATAAATAGTTAAATGAACAGATAAAATAAATAATAAATAACCAAATAAATAATAACAATAAATAACAATAATAAAAACAATACTCTTAAAACGTAATGAAGCCAAACCAATCACAAAATTCAAACAAGTTGGAGCCAAATTTTAAATGAGGAGAATGCGGTAGTTGAGAATGTGCGCGTGGCTGCACGAAAGCTTCTGTAATATACGTACATCTACTGTGTTGGTGGCCGGGTTTTAATAAATTTAAGTGTTTATGCAGTCAGTGGTTATTTCAAAGATACTTGTGCTTTCTTTTGCATTATCGAATTGTTCAATTAAAAAGCCGTCATGGCCAGTAGAATCGTCTGTATTAACGAATTGTTCAATTAAAAAGCCGTCA
>JAHWFP010005576.1:4981-47300 GCA_023313725.1 Lithobius niger
AGTGTTTAGCTCAAACCTTTATACAAACGTGATTTTTATAGCAGGAAGATCGTTACTATGGTCGGAGCTCTGAAATAAATACAAGATAAACACTTTGAAAAAAATTGTCCGGTAAAATCGAAGGAATGTTTGCCGAGTTCAGTAGTGTTTAGAAACCCAGTTTTTGCTAAACTGTTGCCCAATTAAATGAAAAATAAAAAGGTTAAATATACCAGCTTATTCCCTGAATGCTAGAACGCATGTAAATAAGTGAAATATTATTGCAGCCGCTAATAATAAAAATAACAGTCGAAGTTTTCATACATAACTTGGCCATTGCTAGAATAAAAACATCAAGTGTTGTGGTTTTCAATTACATATATGTGAAGTAAAATACTCCCTAAACAACACTAAGCTGGTTGGCTTTATGCCTGCAAAAGAAATAAAGTAGTTACAAGTTTATTTACAATTTTGTCGAAAATGGCGATTGAAGATTTGCGTGTGGCGCCGGTCAGTTTGGTGACTTTTTCTAAGTGCTGTAGAAAATGATTAAAGTGGAAATTCATGGATTTGTCTTCACAGGATTGTAGATACAGTTCTTGTTTATTAAGGGCCGCAAATTTCAAACGTTTTGGTCCATTATTCATGAAGATATGGTGTTTTGCAGACGGAGGTCGTTATAGGCCTAATGAGCGCTAGCGAGCGCAAATGAAGAAAATGTTCGTTGCGAAAACGATAAACCCTCAGGTTTTTGATCTTTTGAGCAGAGGTCTCCTCTCAAATCTGTTGGTGAAGACTAGCTTCTTTACAAAAACTCACTTGCACATTCAAAGCCAGGCCTCTAAGTTCCAAGTCGGCAATTCCCTTTGTCAATTCGAATCCAGCCAACCAAAACATTGCTTCAATTCCCTCAGCCAGTCAGAGCGCTCAAGCTACCCCGGTCGTCCGCGCTGTCATGGCCGACTTCCGGTAATGACAGCGCGGCCGATTTTGGTCTGTCTCTCCTCCTCCAAGCGTCCCCCTCTTCCCCACTCACCCCCGCCGTCGCTCTCCTACAGGTCCGCGCTGACCCTCTACCTGCCTGCCAAGCAGAAGGCATAAAAACCCAAACCCACAGACACTTGTTAGCACAGCACAGCTCAAGGATTCTCAAAGCAAGAGGTCGCTACGCCGGTCGGGAGTGGAGATGCCGCGGTCCGATTGTTGCCATGCCGGGCAAAGGTAGTGGTTCGTATCGTACTTAGTTTAACTTTAAAAGTTTATTTTTTGGACTTTACGTCAAAATTTATAGTTTAATTTTAACTAAACCTCGTAGCTTTAGAAAGTAAATTTATGGAGTGTCAAGCCAAACGGCATTTCGGACGTTGGCAGCCATAATTTAAGGGTTCACGGTCCCTTACTAAAAACCAGCTTTATTTTTCGTGTTTCTTTAAACGCAGTTTAATGTAAACAAAGGACGGTTTGATCTTCGTGGGGTTTCCATTGCTTAAACGCTCGGATCCACTTTATAGGTAGCCGCGGCTCTATAATTTAAGGAGTTGACTTATCAACAGCAACTCTGGGAGGTTTAATGCTTTGCTGTATACACGTTGAAACAAAACTGTAAACCAGGTCTACTATTATATATCAGCCGAGGCTGTTTGTAATTTAGAGGGCTCTTTTGCGAAATCCCCTTGTGCCTAACCAAACTCTCTTTTTCTATTTGAAATTGTTTTATGTGAACCTCGTGTTGGTTCTAGTGTCGAATTTAATGTAAATTCCCCCTGTATTTTATAACCTAAACTAGGTGTAAAGTTACCAAATGTATTTGTAGTGCGATATTTTTATTCATGTTTGTTTAAAATAAAAACCAGGAGTTTTTCTTAAACATCCGTCAGTTTATTCGCTCGTTGTTCGCTAGAAGTTAACTTGTAAGACAATTCTCTTAAACTTAGCTTAGCTAGCCTAATTTTCCCACCTTGGTGGCAGCGTTACCGCTTATTATTACAGTTAGCCTACAATATTAGGACATGTGTAGCTCCATTCCCTACGCCGGGACTGTAGCTGTTGTGCTTATTTGAAACAAAACGTACCCAAAAGTAATAGTAAGAAGATCCAGTTACACCAGGCGAGCGGCGATGCTACAAGCACCTACTCCGTCGTAGCATCCGCCGTTACAGAAGGACGACCACAACAACATTTTGGATCCGATCTTCGATGGGTGATTGGATGACGGACCGCACAGCGATTGTGTATGAAAATTCAGGTTAGTGCACATTGGTATAGTCCGGTTGCCAGGCCGAGTGTTTATTTTATGTATCCACCTGAGTGCTTAGGTAATATAAGATTGTATTTTTGTGTCCCTGACTGGATTGGGTTATGAGAGAAGTGTTTAAATACTCGATCTTTTTAACTTTTAAGAGAGTTATTTTGCGGCTGCAATTTTAACTGTAAAGATCTAAAACTAGAACGTTTTTTTTCTTTAAAATTTGAACTAGCCTAACTTTCAACATGGAAGATTTAGAAGCGTTAATCGATCATATTCACTACAAAGACTTAAAGAAAGCTTGTTTGAATTTGGGTTTAACGGTGTGTGAAACCAGACACGAGTCTGTAGATGTTTTAAAAATAGCATTTAGCGATGATAAATTCACGTTGGATGAGCTGTCAGACGAACTACTCAGTGCCATAGAGAAACGTGATTCTGCCATTTTGGCCAAAAAGGAGATTGCTCTCAAAGAGAACGAACTTTTCCTTAAAACAGAACAGTTGAAACTTGAAGCTTTAAAACTAGCCGACGCCGATAAGGCACGGGCACACGAGTTAATGCTAAGAGACACCGCCCCCCAGACTAGCGATGCCGCTACGGCGCTGGCCATTAGGAAACTCGAGCACGAGTTGGAACTTGCTAATAGACAGATAGAATTAGCCCGATTACGAAACGCAGACGGTACCAATCCAGTACAGGTTATGCCAAATGTAAATTCAGGTCCACGGCCCGGAAAAATTTCCGATGCCGTTATATTGTTAAATAATTGGGGTCCTAAATCGGAAATCAATTCATTTTTAAAAATCTTTGAAGGTACAATGGAAACTCAACGTATTCCAAAAAGTGAGTGGGTCGTAGGTTTACAACCTGTGTTAGGCGAAATTCTAGTAAAGGTGTGCGATCAAATGAGCACAGCTACTATGCACGATTACGATCAGGTTAAAATAAAATTACTTGAAAGGTTCGTACAGACCAAAGAGTCCGTCCAATCGGCATTTCGCAGTCTTGAAAAAGAACAAGACCAATCATTTCACGAGCATGCTTTTGAGCTCGAGACATTGTTTTCCCGATGGTTGTCACTCGCCGGTGTTAACGGTGATTTCCATAAGTTGTCTAATTTAATTTTATTAGAGCAATTTTACAAGTCATGCCCAGTGGGCCTGAGAAAATGGTTGCCGGACCGGATTAGATCTGGAACGCTACAAGAAGCAGCCAAATTGTGTGACGACTACACAACTCGTAATAAGCAAATCAACATTGATGTTGCAGTCAAAACTGGTAAGGTGCAAACTAGCGCACAGCCAGCCAGCCAAGCTCATAAAGCTTCGTCTAATCCACGTAACGGTAATCGAAACCGTAACTCGTTAGCTAACCCGGTTGGGACTAACAGTGACAGCGTAACTAGCCCAGATGCTAACGCTGATATTAGTGATAGTGTAGCTTCTAACCCTAGTCAAACTAACGTTAGAACGTGCTATAAATGCGGTTCGTCCTCGCACCTCCGTAATCGATGTCCCGAGTATGTCAAAACTCAATTTGCTAATGCATGTTTTCGAGTGGGCTCAGATGCCTTAACTGTGTTAAAACCTAGCACCTTTAAAGCCAGGATAGGTAGGAATAAAGTGTTATGCCTACGCGATTCCGGGAGCAGTGTAAATCTCGTTAGTCGAAAACTTGCCAAAACTTGGCCTAGACTAAAACAAACAGCTCAGTGCAAAACCGTAATGAGCGACACGGTGGTAGAGTTAGAACAAGTGGATTTAATTTTGAAATTAAATGGAGGCTTAAAATTGCATGTTGTTGCATGTGTTTCGGAGGCTTCCCACTCTGTTTTCCAAATAGTTTTGGGCGTAAACGCCCTGTCTAAACTAGACGAATTACGACAGCCTAAAAGAAATGTAAACGACGCCCGCAATTGTAGCCCCGCTCGTCCCGTAGCTCCTCCCCCCAGCCCGAGCGCTGCTGACCACTGCCAAACCGCGGCGAAAAAGCGTTCCCGTAAACACCGCCCCCGCTCCTGCATGGAGTCGGGCAGCCGGCCAGCGAGATTGGTCAAGCCAAACCAGGCAGTAGACTTTCTGGCGCCGTCCAAGTCGTCCCGCCCTTCAGCCGAGGCAGTCAAGTCGGGCACAAAAGAGGCCGTTAAAAACGTCCCTCCCCCAAAAGTGCAGACAGCCGGCGATAGGCCGACTGACCATCCAAGTATAGATGGAAAGTTCGATAAGAGTACTTGCAGTACCCATAATGAGCCAACTGGCTCCGTCAGACCTAATAAATTAGCACCAAGATTCAATGAATGGATTGAACTACGTAACCGCTCATTTAGCAAGCTTTGTCAGCCTAATAGAAATAAACTTAGAAGAGTTAAATCTGAGGACAACCTAGCAGTAAAAAGTGTGTCCGTTAAACCCAAAGTAAGCCCTAAACTTGCTTCTTTCAAGTGCCATTTTGATTTTTTCCCAGAGTTTGGAGAAATAAAATTGCCATGCTTTAACCTAACTTAGCAACAGTTTGGTTTAACCAATAAAGCGTAAATGCCGTTTTTTTTTTGTGTACATCCTTAAAAATTAGGACCCGATGCTTTAAAGTTAAACTCTTGTCTTAAGTAAAGGGTGGAAATTTGCGATTGGATCATCACAGTTATGACTCTTTGAACTAGATAATTGTTATTCGTTAGAGCTAAGGTTACAAATCTAACCTAACCATAGTAAATAATATCTTTATCAGTAAGGGAGTAAGTAAAACCTTTAAGTAGGACTCCAAACGTGATAACTAAAACTGTTTACTGATAACTGTTTTTTTCCTAAATAGTTTTTTTTTTGCAAATCTTGTGTAAACCACCAAGACTAACCCAAGTAACGTGTAATGTTTCTCCATGTGGAGTTTCTTTTACTTGAAAACCTAAACAAATAGTTTTCTTCATAAGTGTTAAGTTGTAGTGAGTGGTAGGCCGCTACAGACGTGGCTCCATCTAGGACCACCTAACCTAAACATAAAAATTGTGTTTACTGCTTTACTGCCTTAAATCTTCAAGACTATGACTATGAGGTCAAGTACAAACCTGGAAAGTCACAACTAATGCTGATACCCTGAGAAGGTATTTTGTTTAAACTAAAAACAAATCGTTGAGTTTTTATTATTAAAAGCTAAACAAGTGGTGAAGCCAAAATTTGCTCTGCAACTTTTTTGTATTATTAAATTGTTTTTTTTTTTGGTTAAGAGGTACGTTGTCAGGACAACCTCACTCAAAGAAACTGTCAGCTTTCCCAATTCGGACCTTACACCTAAATTTTAAGTGCCAGTGTTATTCTCCCTGTCACTATCAACGCCTTCCTGTGTGGAAGGATATTTACAGAGATTATACGACACGTTTAAATGTTCATTAGGAACATTCTACGGGAGTTTAGTGGTCCCTGGCTATCTCCTCTTTAAGTTTTTACGAAACATTTTTCTTTATAAAAATTTGTCTGTCTACCCCTGGGAGATAAAGGATAGCCCTGTTTAAACGGTTGTTGGGTATACGCCATAAAACCTTCCAGCGTTGTATCTTATGTGTAAGTTATGGGGTCTATCTCAAAACCCTTCTGTGCTTAAATTTCCTTTGTAAACAAGTTGTTTGGTAACCTGAAACCATCCCAGTGGGAGTAGTTTTGCAGTAAATAGAGCTGGTCATTTTATGCGTACCCATAGTATACAATTTTCTGACCCCTATCGCAGGCTAGGTTTATTGATATGCGTCCGTCGGTTTTGATCGCAGCCTTCCGGGATAATAAAAAGGCTAGACTAGAGTAAAGGCAGAACGGCTAGGGACATATTACCAGAGCAGTAGATGGCCTCATTTATCTGTTAAAACGAAACAACAAACTCTGAACATGTACCTTTAATTTTCATTAACTTTCGAAAATAGTATTTCTTTTTATTTTATGTTTTGCTCCAATTTCCTGTGTGCTCTGTACGAATTTCCTGCAACAAGCAGCGCGGACAAGCACTCAGTTAATTTTTGCAATTAGTGTTTTTATAAACTGTAATTTTTTTACTCAAGTTAACTTTACCGCAAAAACGTCAGTCCCCAAAAAAATAAAATGGTAATTTTAAATTTTGTGTAAACAGTGTACTTTTAACTTGAGGATCCAGGGCTAGGAACAAGTAGCTCAAAAACCTTTTTCGCTCATTTTGAATGTAAATGGCAACACGACAAACTTTATAGGAGTTGGAACCTCCTATGTTGTTTGATTGCATAAACCAAGAGTGTTTCTTTGCATATTTTTAGTTACATGGCTTGGCAACTTGTATTGTGACATACCGATGTGCACTAATCATTTTTGTAGGCTTTTATTTGGAGTCCCACAGGAACCCCGAATAAAATCTCCCGTTGGGGGGCATGTAAAGGCATGAGGCCTACATTTCCTGTCGATTGGTTAGGAGACCCGACACCAACCATCAACAACTCGGGGACACTTTTTTTTTTCTTAGCGCCAAAAAGCGCTAGGCCTATTTTTCAACCTCCAAGTTAAAAAATTCACATCTCCCTGGAAAATGGACTTCATCGACTCTAGTTTGCAGCTCTTAATAAACCTGAACTTTATCTAACATCCTGTGAAAACAGAACTTGAAATTTCACCATACTTTGGTCTACAGCTTCATTTGAAAAAGTGCTCAAACTGAGCGCCGACGCACGCAATCTCCGTCGCCATTTTCTACAAACATGTAAATATTTATTTGTATTTCTCGAATTTATTTCTAGGCATAAAGCCGACTAGCTTAGTGCTGTGCTAGTTTACATGTTTATTACGTCTTCAATGTTTTTATTTTACTAAGGTGACGATTTTAGCAACAATGAAAACTTTCACTACACGAGCGTTATTATCTGCGGCTGCAATAATACATTTAACTTTTATGCGTTATAGCATTTCAAAACACAAGCTGGTTTATTTAATCTTTTGCCTAGGCTTTTATAAAAGCATTATTTAACGTAATCTTTTCTCATGAACCCTACCTTGTTCATAATGGCAACACAACTACAATTACTTTACCGGACATTTTCAGTGTGTATCTTGTATTTTTATTTCAGGGCTCCGACCATAGTGATCTCAATTCCGAATGCACAGTAAAGCCTTTGCCTTCAATTAATAACAATTTATTTTAACTTTGGGCATCAAACTTCGTCCCCCCCCCCCCTTCCTTCAATAGTTGCAATGCCTAACATTGTGGTTTTTATAAAAAAAATGTATAGGCCTATTTCACGTTGTTTATGAGTTTTAAACTCACTGCACTCATGCCAGGCCTCTAATTGTTCCAATGCCCGCACGTTTCCTTTGTTGGAACAACAACACCAATTCCCTCAATGCAAAAACGCGGGAATCAACTCCCCAAACACTGAGAGCGCCCAAGCTACCCTGCCCGTCCGCGCTGTCATGGCCGACTTCCGGTAATGCCAGCTCGGCCGGTTTTGGTCAGTCACTCCTCCTCCAAAGCGACCCCTCTACCTCACACCCCCCCCTCCGTCGCTCTCCTACAGGTCCGCGGTTTCCCTCCTACCTGCAGACAGGCAGCAGGTATATAACCAGACCAGGAGAGATTTTCGTTAGCATAGCATAGCTCAAGGACTCAGGCTAGAGGTCACTACGGCGGTCGGAGCAGAGATGTCCAGTCCGAAAGTTGCCATGCCGGGCAAGGTAGTGGTTCAATGGGTAACTAGTTTATTAGAATTTAATTTTTAGAACAGAATTTCTAAATTTTTAGTCTTAAAACATAAACTAACTTCTAGCATTTGAGGGAATTTGTGGGTAGCCAAACGCAATCGGCATTTTGGTTTAGGGCACCCATGATTTAAGGGTTTAAGGTCCCCTTCCTAAAAACCGGCTTTGTTTTCTTTGTTTATGGACTCAGTGTCCATTAAATAATCTAAGATCACCGAGATCTAGCATGTGTTATTGTTGAAGCAGGAGTTTTCAAAAAGGTAGTTTTCCTTGTAACACTAATCTTGATTCAGTGTGATTGATTGATTGACTTTAGTGCAAGAGTTACTAGAGCTTTCAAAGACTATTTTACATTCTGCAAGGGTCATGTTTGTAACTTAGAGAGTTGCGATAACTCAAACCGACTTTTTTCTAGTCCAAATTGTAATGTGAACTTTTAACTTTAAGTTCAGTGTCGATTTAATTGTAAATCGTGTGCTTTTAATTGTAAAGCCCCAGTTTTATTTTTGTAACCAACTAGTTACTCCGTGTGTATAAGGCCGGGAAAAAAAAATTGTTCGGTTCTCGGGCGCGGGCGGGTCCCCAAAAATCATGCGGGTCAATCGCTTTTTATTTCATTCGTCTTACGTCGTTACCCGTGGAGTGAGGCACTAACGAAATATTCTTGCAAAAATTATTGGACACAATTATTTCAAACACACGTACGCAACAGATATTCATTAAAATACACGGAAAAAAGCGGACAAATGGCTGTTTTTTTAATTACGGGCGGTAATGAAAATCGAAAATCTCCGTGTTGACAAAAATGCGTCCGAAAGTCGGCATTAGTTAAGCTAAAAATTGTTGCTCCCACCTGATAAGCAATAGTGTGAAGGTTTACAGGCTCCTTTTCCATTTTAGTTTTGCATCGTGACTGCTGATTTAATTTTTTAATGCTGTGAAACAGCATCTTTCTTGTGATTTGCAATGACGAACTAAAACACTTGTCAAGCGCTCACGTGAAATCCGAAGCGATCGGCGGTGTCCCTGTTGAAATCGCGCATCAGCCAATGAGAGCACGCAAAATCGGTCACGTGGTGCTAACCAGCCAATAATGGAACGCGATTTTCAAATGCTTTGGAAAGTTAGCCTGAAACGGCCTACTACAATACGCCTGATTGGCCAATGCCAAATGACCACCGAGAACATATGTTGAGAGGCCTAGATTCAGGGGAATTCCAGCTTTCCAACTAATACAAGATGGCAGCGCCCAGTCAAATAATTCGACCGCTACCGCTGATCAAAAATGACCAATTTTCTGCTTTTTAACTTACGAAAAAAGAATGAGAAAGGCATTTTTGCAGTTTTTATTGAGTCTACACTCAACTAAAGTGCTTTTAATAAAATTGTAGATATTGGTAACTACGTTTTTTTTTTTTAACAGAAATCGATGCACATTATGTCAGGAATTTCAGCGTTTCGCATTTCGATATTGTGGCGGAAAATTGCTTTTTTCAACCCATAGTTTACCTTCAAAGCTTCGACGTATATATACGTCGTTACAGTGTTTGGGATGATTTTTTTGGACGTATATATACATTCATACTGCTTAAAAGGAAAAGAAAAATGTGGAGCATTTTCATAGCATTTTGAAAATAAATAATAAAATAAAAAGCCGGGTGGCCTGGTCCTTTTTCGACCTTCGAAATGCCCGAGAACCAAACTTATTTTTTTTCCCGGCCTAAATCTTATCATGTTTTATTAAAACAGAAAAGAAAGTTGTTTTGAACAACAAATTTTGACTTCGAGTCCGATTTAATTTGCAAGGGTTATTTTAATTACAAATCAATTTTTATTCTAACTCCGAAGTAGGCAATTAAATTAACTACCCATCGTGGTGGCAGTAAACCGTGATAGATAGGTCATAAAAGTTTAGTTAGGACGTTGACGCTCTTCTCCTAACCGTGCAGTAGACACGCTATGCTGTTTTCACGACAAAGTAAAAACCGCCACTTATGATTTACTCTACGATTACCACATGTACACCAGATGTCGGTGCTATAGACAGTAGGCACCTCAAGACCCTGTAAGCGCCGCTACAGATGAATGAAGCGTAAGCATGACGTTTACATTTTACATTGAATTCAATGCTAATGCACGGACGAGCTCGATCCTATCACAGTACAGGGTGTTTGGAAATTGGTGTCAAACATTTTCAGGCCTGAATTCTACCATGAAAACAAGTAAAAAAATTCCTAATAAACATGGGTCCAATTATGCTTCGTTTTGGAATTATACCTTGCTGAAGGTAACGAACTTTCGACATTATTACAGTCGCGTAGACGGAATCACGAATTCCAAATATAATGAACACTGATTTATTAAATAAACAGTAATGATAATAAAAACTCTCTGGAAAGACCTCCCTTCCAGAATGTTATAACGTTTAGTAAAGGGAAAAAAACACATTTCTTTGCATTTGAATACAACCAAAAAATAAACATTTAAGAGACTGTACACAAATGACGTCACCCTAAATTGGCCCGTTTTTGCTGCCATCCCCATGTTACAGCTCCCTAGAAAATTGCAACTCCACAGAAAATGAAGTCATAAAATAATCGATGGTAACATCAAGTCATTCTCTTAGCACCCCTAGTATAGATCCTGTTAAATGGCCTTCTGAATCTTAAGAACATTTACTACAGTTGATTAATGTTTAATATGCTTCTTTAAAAATTGTAAACTTAACTTTCGAGCACTTGACTTACGCGATTGACGACATTTTCTATTAGCTCTAGTTCCTTTAATTTTTATCTAATTTTAAATTCCGAGCTCTGCTGTGTAGATTTTAACACAGAGAATCAAATGGTACTTTGCTTTTGTAAATAAAAATAATTTAATATCAGCGCATTTATGATTGAAAAATGAAGGGGCTAGCATTAGCCATTGCTCTGAAACGGCTCCAAGATGCCTCGGCTCGGCCAATCAAAATGCTAGCTTGTGTGGCCTTCAGCCAATCACGTGTACAGCTAAGAAGGCACAAAATCAACTTTCTCACTTAGAAAAACTTAAGAAGTCGAGTTTGTCACTCTCACCACAGTCTGAGCTTTCCTTTAGTATGTATGAAACCCGGACACGATTATTGAGGTCTTACCCACCAAGGTGTTTAGCAGGAGGCTGCAACTGAGAAGATAGGGTGCGGCCTAGTCGTTTAGACAAGGATGGCAGACACAAGTCGTAGTTGAGTTTGCTTTGACATAAGTAATATTCTATGGATACGTAGAATATGGTTTTATTAACTTCAACTTGCTAACAAGTCGCTTTTCATTTAGGGCTTATTTCTGACATTCCCATCCGGAATTAGGATGCGAATTCCCTACCTGAGGCCAACGAGTACCTATTTAATCTCGGCTTTACTAGCTTCAGCTATTTTTATTGCAAATGGAAAAAAAGTGTTGTTTAATCTTTGACACCCTAATTTAAACTGGTCTAAAACTAGCGAAATGGTTCCAACAGTAGTTTTGTATCACATGTGATTAATTACTTTTGTGAATGAACACATATACTAATTTTTTTAATACGTACAGTACCTTGTTGTGTTATGTTAAATATACAACAATTTTGTCATAACTCGAAATTTCGTCAATTTCGTCTTAATATTAAGAAACTAATATTAAGTAAATATTAGTACCTGTTTTAAACAAGTGGTGGCAGCGAATGATTTTTTTTTTAGTTACGCGTCCCTAGCCACCATTGTTCTTAGCCCCCTAGGCAGTTTAAGTTAGGCTCCAGAAGAAAATTAGTGGCTGCGGTGAGATTCGATAACCCATAGAAACTCCATCGTCAAAATGCATGGAAGTACCTGCCAGGACTACGCCGACGCTCCCGATAGGCATCGTAGGTAGTGTGCAACTTGGTATTCGCTACCAACGACCGATGCTATTAGATGTCGAACCCAATCAGGCCTATACCACCAAATTTGTTGCTGAGAAGTACAGTCATTCATTCTTCAAAGCCACTGTGTAAGCGTAAATAACATTTAAAAAGCTTAAGTAAAATTTTGCCACTTTTTTGCGCTGTCAGGGAATAGCTGTCCTGCAAGATAATGAGGGCAATCTGCTGCCCTTATTTCCTGGCCCTGGGGCTAAGGTTGTCCCTTACATGTTCCTCCTCATCGCCTGTACTTAGTTTCAGTTGTCAGTTCTATGTTTTGCTTTTTTATTCTAAAATTGTACCTTGTGTACAGTAAATACATAAATAAATAAAAAAATAAATAAATAGCTAAATCCGTTTCCACTGGGTCAGTCAGCTCAGAGTGTCCTGCAGGCTGATTCAAAAAATCCAGGTGTTCGAAAACTTTTCCCGCATCATATTGGAATTTTTGTTGAGTTAGATCACCGTGACAATTCCAGCGTATACCAATCAAGACAGATGTGAACCACAGCTACAACTGAAGACAAGAGAAAATCAAGAGAAAACGACAATTTATGGTCTGGAAGTACAGAACTGTGCAAACCTTTTAGACTTTAGGATTAGTGCTGACAGTGTTTTTTTATTATTGAATTGCTGCGTGTTCGATTTAGGAGAATAAAAAGAATAGCACTTTACAAGACCTAGGTATTTTGAAAATCGTTTGTACTTGCAGTAAAGCGTATGATCGTAAATCTAGTTAGAAAAATTGGTTTTGATATTTTCCCGTACAATTATATCCGTTGGTATTTGAAAATTTTCCCGTAAAATTTAATTCGTTAAAAATTGGGTCCAGGTTAACCTGTCTGTTAAAATAGTTTAATTTTATAGCAAAATAACAGGTCGGTTAGAGTTTTCCTTGCACTAAACAGAAAAACCGTTGAATTTTGTACAACAGTGTTGTAGCAATCGCTAGCAAGCGAGATCACTTGAAACCTAGCCCCATGTAAGGCGTGATGTAAGGATGAATGCTTGCCGACATCCGGCTTTGGCAGAAGGGCCACCATCTTGAAATTTTGCGTAACAAGCTTTAAACGGGAGTCAAAATTCCCCAAAATAGATTCCGCAACATCAAACTGCACGTTCACTCCAACACCAGCGAATAAATGAGCTTAGGAAACATGAACCGGATTGAGTACGGTGAAAAAAATCAGCCAAAGGTGAGTTAGCATAAGGAGGAAGGCCATGACAGTAACGACGTTCTCGCGAAAAGGATTACTCAGGACGCAGGCTACCTCACCAAACCATTATACATACCCTCAGAAGTTTACAAGCGACGGGAACAAAATGAAGGAAAACTATGTTTACACCCAATTAAATTAGGGCAGCCACATTGTGGACGACATTATCTATGCTGTTCCCAAGAGAGAAGCGCCATGCAAACACATCGGGTCGGGCAAGGTCTACGCAACGATACACACTGCCAATTCAAGTAAATTTCAAATGAAATTTCAAACACGCTGGGTGCAAAATAACCTGAGTTTAAACACGTGCACCCAAGGAAAACACACCCGAGTTCACTTGTTTCAAAATTCCGAAGTTTCCATGTTTGTTTTCAATGAAGTAGTCTAAAACTTTAAGAGCATAAATAGGCACAGCCACTCCAACGTTGTGCTCAAAGCGATATGACATAATGGTGGCCTGTTTGCATTACGGAGATCGTGTAAGGGCGGATCGATTGGATGGACCTGGTGTGCAATACATCAATGAAACCATCATGTCCAGTGGTTGTTAGAAACCCTTTTTTTTTTTTTTTTGGTGGAGGACCGCACGGCCCTGGAGGTAACGCGAGAGGCTTCGTCTTAAAGAGTGCCTGTGGAACGGTGGAGTCGGATGATAGTAACCACCCGTGAAGTCGCACCGAAGTTAGATCCGGACGGTAGAATCGTCCTTGGTCCCGAGAGGGGAGGACCCATAAGAGGGCGGCCTGTCCAGAGGATTGGTGAAGGACTGGGTGAACCCGGATAGGGTGGAGAGGACCTTTATAGGAGTAACGGATGAGGCCGCTGTATGAGTCCCTTGTGGAGGAGCGGAGGTCGAGAGGTAGCAAATGCTGACGCGGAGGAAGTTGACCAACCGTCGGATAGTAGTGTGCAATACAGGAATGTGAGAGTTCCCTGCAGGAGCATCCGTGATAATTGACCTAGGAGAAAGGAACCGAAAAAGGCTGTGCAGGAGGATGCACGGATGGCGGTGGTGGGAGGGGCATCATGCCCTTAATTGTACAGGTCGAGTAAACACCGCTGGAAGCGGAGGGAGGTGGTAGTTGATAGTTGTGCAAGGATCTCCATACAGTGTGTTCGAGGGGTAGGATGACGCAGAGGGCGGAGAGCGGTGGCGAAGGGTGGCGGATTAAGCGAGAGGCGTTGCATAATGGACGCAGACATATATTGGAGATAAGGCCAATTGCCGAGATCATGTTGGGGAAAGTTAGACCGAGCTGCACTTGCGGGGAGGATGGTGGAGTGTTACTTGAAGGGAAAACCATAAGGAGGGACCCATGGTTGTTGAGAGACCGGAGGCTGTTGCGAAAGGGAAGGATGTCCCATGGGAAGGCGGCTTGTCCGTCGAGCAAGAGTTGTGTGAAGAGATGTACACGACGAGAGCAACCCTGCTGTGGAGGATGCGTGCGGATGGAGCAGGTAGCGAGGGTGAACCCTGTGCAATTGCAGCGGCGGTAGGATCTTTGTCTGGAAGACTGCCTGGTGGAGGTATCGGCAGAATAGTGGCTGAGCACATCACTCAGAAAAGGTGTGAGGGGAAGAATAATGAAGGACGAGGGGACTGAGGCGGAGGGCCGATGGGAGGCCCAAAGAAACAGTCTTGCCTCAAAGGGACGGAGGAGTCCATAAGAGATGAATGAGAAGGCCTTGTAGGCACAGTGTGGACGGGATCATGATGTACTGAGGCGGATGACTTGGTGGTCGAAGACGGAGGTATAACGATCCGCAAAACAGAGGCGGAGCGGAGGTAAACGACGGGGCGTATCCGGTTGAGCTGGAGAAAACGGCTCTAAAATTAGAGTGGTAGGCGGAAGACCTGCCAATGGGAGCGATGTGGCAAACCCAAAGTAGGGTAAATGGGAGCTAACCTGTCTTGGTCCAACGGAGGTGAGGCGTGTTCGTCCTGGATTAGCGGATGAAGGGATCGTCTTGTAGAAAAGGTGGTGAGTGAGGAGTTGTCTATCCGGGTGTCCCTGCTTCCCGTCTGCAGGGGCAGAGGGACGCAGGAAGAGAGAACACACGTCAGGTAGCGGACGAACGGACGGTGTTGACGGAGGGATGAGTAAGCAACAGCAGTTAAAGAAACCAAGGGTCACAATTGTTGTTTGACAGTGTAGTGATGATTCAGACCGGCGGCGCGGAGATAGCGGGAGCAGGTAGGAATGAAGGCAGCTGTTATCCTTGGCAAGACGACATAGGACGGTAAGCAGAGCACTCTAGGATGCGGAGGCACAGAAGGGAGACGTAGGTGAGTCAGAAGGACGATAAAAAACTCGGAGCACCGCCGCAGGAGGAGGCCAAATTGGGACTGGGGGATGCGAAGCCTACTTTTATATCCGTTACGGAGGATAGTCTTGCAGAGAAAGGTAGCGGAGGGAAGCGTCTGTCCGCGGAGCGGATGGAATCGCAATGGAAATGAAGATACAACAGTAGCCCTCGTCATCACCTAAACAAGGCCTTGAAGCATATCCGCTATTGAGGATAGACTGGTGGATAGAGTTAGCGGAGGGAGGCGTCCGCCCGCAGAACAGAGGGAAGCGTCCGCCCGCGGAGCGAAGGGGAACTGTAATCAAAGTGAAGGTACAATGGCAGTCCGGAGGCGGAGGCCAAGGCAAAGCCTTGAAGCAGAGGGCAAGATAGGATGAACGACCGCTTGTCCAGAGGGAAGGTGTGGAGGCAGGAAGTTGGCATGGCAGTTGTTCCAAAGGAACACCGGACGGAAAACCCTCCGATGGAAGGAGGGATAATGGTGGTAAACCCTGTGAGGGTGGATGAGTTCTATCCTCAACCGAAGGAGCAGTCAGCGCAGCTATAAACTGTTGTAGAACAATTGAGGGGCCAAAGCAATCCTTCTGAAGAGGAGAGGGAGGCATATGTCCGCTGGGCGGGGGTGCAAGAAAAGAAAACATCATCATGGGAGGATGGCGAAACGGTCGGCCGAGGACCGGAGGTTCAGGATCAGAACGGAAGGTATATCCGAAAAAACGCTGTAAAACAGCGGAAGTAGGATAACTTCATAAGAGGAGGAGACAGTATAAGCTGAAAGAAGGTCTGCGCAGTAGAATGCGCGGAAGGAGACGTCGCGGAGGGACATCATACCCCTGTCATAGAAACCAGCAGGTAGTGAAAGGATCCACCGCAAAGGGGCTGCGCCGAGGCAGTACAGTGGGGAGGAAGACCGAAGACGAGGCATGCTGGTAACCGAGCTGATCCGCCCATCACCCAGTCGCAATTAAGCCGTGAATCGCCATAGGCAGAGGTCAAGAGGGACGGTTGTCCCGAGGGATGGCAGTGAGGGGATGCGGATGGCGAAGGGCGGAGGCGGAGGATGGAAAAATCCGAAATGAGGGCGGAGCAATAGGATGCGCAGACTGATGAGATATAGTACTCTGTCCAATGAAAACAGCAGTTAATGCTGTAGGGAGGAGAGGTGAAGGCCGATGGAAGGCAACGAAGCAGTCCATCCCAAGAAACGCGGCGCAGAGGCAGCTGCTGGGTAGGGGGACTGAGGACGAGAATCGGCGCTAGGCTGAACGGACTCACCCATTGTCCGCACGCAACGCACACGCGAGTTTGTCGGCCAAAACAAGGAACGATCGTTCCGAGGGATGGCAACGTGCGGAGGGCGAAGGATCCAGACAAGCAGTCGGGACTTGGCGAGGGCGGATAGCGAGAAAGGGGAAAGGATATCCCCTTGCGTCCCGCTGCTCGCGGCAATCACGAAGCGGAGGTTATTGGTCAGTCGGGCGTAACGCTCCTTAGTGCGAGCGAGCCCAGAGGATAAGGATCGAAGGTCCGACGCCGGTGGCGGCTGGCCGCATGGGATAGGGGATGTGGCGGCCGTGTTGCCTGGCTGAGGAAAGGATTCCGAGAGCAGCGGATTAGGAGGTTCCAACATGTCCTGTCCAGTAGAGATCTCGAGGATCTCAACGTTTGCGCTAGGCGAAGGAACAGGAGAGGCGGATGAACGAGGAAGGGGGGATTCCCTTGGCGTCCCCTTTGCTCGTGGCATCCTCCAGGCGGATACGGATAGCTAGTGCCGGAGCGGACGGTAAGCACAGCGTAATTCCAGAAGTGAACAGCATGGTCGCTAGAGAAGAAAAGGTGAGCTCTGCCACTCCGCCTCGACTTACATACGATGGAGGCTGCATAGTAGAGATGCGTAGTAGCTAGACCGGAAGAACTTGTTTTATCTCTAGTCGAAACAGCATTGAGAGAAGGAGAATGCTAATAATTGGGTAATGTATATTTCAAGGCAAGTAGAAACAAATTTTAGCCGGCCTTCATGGAAGCCGGCAAATTTAACTTTCTTTTGTTTGGTAAATACTATATGTGTTAATTTTTGGATTAACAGTAGACCTCGTCCGAAATGGTGTCAGACATGTTCTGAACGAGTTCCCTAGGGTTGTGAGCTGGGATCCCCAGTTGGAATCCGTGATTCCTTGCATAAAAATGGAAATTTTTGCAGCAGGGAAGCAGGCTACATTCATCTTAACGTTAAGATAGAGGCGAAGTGTTTACTTGAGATGGCCACCAGATGGTTGTCTTCAAATCTACTGGATGGTTGTTTACTTCGGCACTGCCTTGTTGTTGGTGGATCACCAGTGGATTGGTCACAGTGTTGGTGATGAAAGGTGATTGTCAGTTCTTGGAGTTTCCCATGGGTAAGGTGACGAACTGATGGTGAAAGAAAGGTTCACTGTTTCAGGGGTGGTTTTATTTTTTTGTTGTTTTTTTTTTTTTTAAAAGAACACTAGGTTTGTGAGGTGGTTGAAATGAGTTCCTTAATGGGAGGAAGAAATTTGACTCGTTGGTCTGGGGAATTTTTTTTTTTTTTTTGAGTTAGTCCGGTCAAAAGGAAGTTGATGAGAGTTCCGATTCATTTCACCGGATGAGCAGCGTTGACGATCGAAAGGTCGAGAAAGAAAATTGTTGTTTTCCTCCCCTTTTTTTTAAAGTGAAGAGGAGGGGTTCGGGGTGGGGGGTGGATGGCTTTTCCATTATTTTTTTGTTAAAAAAATAAGAACAAATGGTTTCTCACCTGGCGGGCCAGAAATGAGTTCAATTTTCTTTGTTAGGGTGACTATTGGTTTTGTGACCTCTGGTGGAAGCCATAAGCATGGTACTTGGCTCTGCAACTGCAGTGGAAACATGGGAGGTTTAGGGTGTTTGTGCCAGTGTAGGGCTGAAGGCCGCCAATGTTTGGTTGATACTGGTGATCGTTATCAAATTGCCAGACACTGAAGCCATAGAAGTGGTCTGGGGAACATGTGCTGGACATTTCGTACCATGAGGCGGAGAACTGATCATCCTTGATTGTGTCTAGGGAGTTCTTGCTGCGACAGAGGATCACTTCTTGGCGTGTCAAGAGGTAAATCACCGAAAGGTATGATTGCGTGATGACCCCCGGGGTTGGATTGAGCAGGTCATAAGTTGGCTTGCATATCCGGGAGTCTGCTTGACGTAAATAAGGATGTTCAAAAGGCAATTGTGCATATAATATACTTCTTCAAAGACGCTCAAATCCCAAAAGGGAACAAAATACTTCTCAGTATTGTGATATGCTAAAAGCGAATTTTCGACAGGCTGATATGACTGAAACGAGATGTGCTGTTTCAGTCCTCCTGTCATCATCAGGCTCTCCTCGTGCGAGTTCTATTTACATAACTGCCGCATCAAAACAAAGTCACCTCGCGTTCACTATTCAAATCCGGTGGCCGCCGTAGCCTCCTGTACTTGGAGGGTAGTGCTCTCGTCGCTCGTTTTTCGTGCTTTTCTTGTGATTTGTGCCGTTTTTGATTCTCATGTGTTTCATGCCATCTTTGAGTGAGTTGAATACCCAACTCCTGGCTGATTAGAAACTTAATGGCAGGGTTGGAGGGGCCTTGCAAATTCATAAGGGGCCTCTTTTCTCCTAATTCGTGCTGAATGGCCAGTGATTCAAGTCCTCTCAGGTGCCCTCGTTCCTCGAGTTCGAGACCAAGAGTATTGTAGTCTCCTTCCATGCTATTTTGTGCCCTGTACTTATGCAGTGCGATGCGATGCTGTTTGTCTCCACTTTATTTCTTGTATCAGCTATATGTTGTTTTACCCTCTCATGCTGTAGCGGCGCTACCTGTCACATTAGGTGCCTTTCAGGTGAGCATCGACATCTGGTGTTCTGGCGAATTCTTAGGTAGTACTCCGGGTGTCGCTTTTACTTTTGCGGAGAATACAGCACTGCAGTGTCTACTGCACGGTTAGGAGGGGTCCTATCTAAGTTTAAAGTACTAACTATCTAATGGTTCACTGCCACCACGATGGGTGTTTAATTGCAGGCTAGGAGTTAAATAAAAATGATTTTTGATTATTTACTCATACAATTAAATCTACACGAAGTCAGACTGTCGTTTAAAACAATGCTTGGTTTTTTAATAAAACATGTTTACCTTTACACTACATTTGGAACACTGTATGTTACAAAAAGATTCATTGAGAGCTTTAAATTAAAGCACTCGACGATTTACAATAAAATCGGCAAGAAATGAACGAATTAAAAGTTCATACACTACAATAAAATTTCGATTAGAAAAGTTGTTTGAGTCACCGGACTCTCTAAGTTACATAATGCACCTAACATTTGTAAAATAGTCTAAAGTTATGTTTCAAAAGCCACTGCTAAAGATCAAACTACCTCAATGGTTAACCTGGTACACAACCCAAAAGACGTCTAAGCTCTACGATTAAACCATTTTGATTATTTAGAGGAACCTGTGTTCAACATAAATAAGAAATAAAGCCGGTTTTTAGGAAGGGGACCTTAAACCCATAAGTTATGGACGTTCTAGGCCAGAAATGCCGATGGCGGTTAACTATACATAATCCTTTTCAAAGTTAAAAGTTAAGTTTAGATTTATGAACTATACATTTAGAAATAATGTCCAAAAGAATACTTTCAAGAAAAATAAACTAGTTACCAACGAACTACTACCTTGCCCGGCATGGCAACATTCGGACCCTGGGGGACATCTCCACTCCGACCGGCGTAGCAACCTCTAGCCTTTGAGATCAGTGAGCAATGCTGTGGATGCAGCCTTGCAGGTCTGTTTTATACCAGCTGCCTGGCAGCAAGGGAGGAGGAAAGGGCGGACTTGTGGGAGAGCGACCCCCCCCCCCCGGGGGGGGGGGGGGGGGGGATATTGGCAGTAAGGAGCGCAAAGGGAGTTGCCGACTTTTGTGAACTGAGAGGCCTTAGGAACTGAGTTTTGAACTCACAACGTGAATAGGCCTATAAATTAAAACTACCATATTATGTATCGCAACTATTGAAAGGGAGGGGGGGGGAAGCAAAGTTTGCTATTAAAAACATTATTTAAGTTTAATAAAAGGATGGTTACTGATCTATTGCAAGATTAATAGTAGATAAAGGCTTTATATACATTTGGATGAGGTTGCTATGGTCGGAGCTCTGAAATAAAAACAAGATAAACACTTTTTGGAGAAAATTTCCGGTAAAATATTATAGTAAGAAAAATTCCGTTTTGGACAAGGTAGAGTTCATGGGAAGAAGTTACGTTAATAAATTGGTTTTTAAAGCACTAAGCAAAAGATTAAATGAACCAGCTTGTGTGTAGATGCTAAAATGCATCTTAGTTTACAACATTATTGCAGCTGCAAATAATGACAAGAGTGTAATCGAAGTTTTCATAACAAACCAAAACCGGTATTGAAGTTCAAAATAAAAACGTAGAGTGCGGGTCCTCAGTACATTTATGTGGTTGAGTGCCGATTGGCAGCCCCTCCTACAACAACACTAAGCTGGTCGGCTTTATGCCTGAGAAAAAAAATATAAATAATTACAAATTTACAAGTTTTGTTTTTTTGGCAAACGGCGATCGGTGATCTTCGCGCGGTGCGCTCAGTTTGGAGCATTTTTCAAATTGCTGTAGTTAATTGTTGGCGATGAATTTTAAAGTTCTGTTTTCGTTGGAGACAGAGTTCGTGGCTATTAAGCATTGAAAACAGGGATCGTTTTGGACCATTTGCCAAGGATTTACACTTAGTTGAAGTTCAGGCATTGAGAATAGGCCTACAGTGCTACTGAGCGCTAAAGAGAAAAAAATTGTTCCCCGAGTTTTTGATCGTTGGTGCCGGGTATCCTAACCTCCCTGGATTTTTGGCCAAATGCGTTTACAATGCACACTCTTTCGCATCGCATCGCACTGCATGAGTACAGGGCACAAAATAGCATGGAAGGACACTACAACACTCTTGGTCTCGAACTCGAGGAATGATAGGCATCTGAGAGGACTTGAATCACTGGCCATTCAGCACGAATTAGGAGAAAAGAGGCCCCTTATGAATTTGCAAGGCCCCTCCAACCCTGCCATTAAGTTTCTAAACAGCCAGGAATTGGGTGATCAACTCACTCAAAGATGGCATGAAGCACAGGAGAATAGAAAACGGCACAAATCACAAGAAAAGCACGAAAAACAAGCGACGAGAGCACTACGCTCCAAGTGCAGCAGGCTACAACGGCCGTCGGATTTGAATAGTGAACGCGAGGTGACTCTGTTTTGATGCGGCAGTTATGTAAATAGAACTCGCACGAGGAGAGCCTGACATTGATAGGAGGACTGAAACAGCACATCTCGTTTCAGTCATATCAGCCTGTCGAAAATTCGCTTTTAGCATATCACAATACTGAGAAGTATTTTGTTCCTCTTTTGGATTTGAGCGTCTTTGAAGAAGTATTTTATTGATACAAACATCCTAAGTAAAATGGTGAGTTTTTTCATGGCAATTGTGCATGGTAAGATGGACGAGAACCAACGTCAAAGTCAATTTTGTCCAGTGTCCAGGCTGTGCCTGCGGCCTTGTTTGGTAGTTTGGCTTGCAGAGCTCCTATTAGTTTTGACGATGTTGTTTGGAGGAGCTTTCGAAAAGATTTGCACGCATTTTGTGCGATGGTCTTTTGTTTTGTGAATTTGTTGTGAATCGAGGGCGAAAAGCTTGTGTCCGTATCGTGCATGTAGTTGTCGGTTAATATTTCTTCGGTAAACCCTTCTTGTGCTGTTTTCATGGATTTCTAGGGTTTGGGGGAGGGAGGTGGTGATGTCCCCGGTGACATCGGAGGTGGAGGAAGGGCCCTCTTTTCCATTCGGGAGGACGTTTCCGGTGAAGAGGGCTCATGGTTGAGGTTTTTTCGACTTTCTCACTTTGACTTGCGTGGTCGGTTTCGGTATCAGATGCATTAGATGGTGATAACTAATGATTTGATGATGATTATTCATTTTGGATAACGTTTAGTTGTTGTGTAGAACGAACACTTGGGTGTTGGCTGGGGGGTGGCAACGAATCGTTGACAATATCTTCAGTTGATAGATCTATCACTGCACTTAGATTCTGAATGTCCGGCATCGAGGGAGCTAAAGGTTTCCTCAGGGCTGGGGAGTTATATTTTGAAGAAGATGTTACTGTTGACCTTTTAGGAAATTGCGGGGGGATGGAAGAGTTTGAGGAAGAGTTCACTGGGGTCGAGCCACGAGTTCTAGGATTGGTTTTTCGTACAATCTTGAAAGATGGCTGTCTTGGAACTGTCAATGGCGTTGGGGTTCATTTGTATTTCTTTAGAAATGTACGTCGATTTTTCGCTTGAATGGATCGGGTCTTCGATGCTTTTTGTAGTTTTTCCACTTTTTTTCATGTTGAGGGAGAGATTTGGACACATGTGGGACATGGTCTTACATAATAGTCACATTTACTGTGTTTTTGATATACTTTGTGAATGTCAATTCGTCCACGTATTTTTAGTCCGGGGCACAAACATGATCCAGAGATGAAGATTCTCCCAGAGAACTTGTTCTCGCCAGGAGAATCTAAGTTCTCCGAGTCGGATCCGGCGAAACTGTGTTAAAAGACTGGGATCCTTCCCTATGCCTACGGCGTGTTTTTACCTCATTAATGCAGTCATTTATGCAAAATATTGCGTCACTTCCGCCTCTATCCCACTTCCCCCTACCCTGCTCGTGTCCACTCACTCTTTTCTTGCTGCGAACGCACGATTCCATGCAGGGAGGCGGGCCGGCCGTGTTTTGTAACACAGTTTCGTCGGATTCGACTCAGAGAACTTAGATTCTCCTGGCGAGAACGAGTTCTCTGCGAGAATCTTCATTTCTCCATCGCAGAATCCTCCTCACTGTGTTACAAAATTGGGATAGATTAGGAAGCTGTGCACACCTCGGAATCGCTCCGAAGATGGCTGTGGTGACCTTGGTCCCACTTGGTAATCATCCAGTACCTACACCCTAGACCACCCAGGAACCCCACCCATCCGCCACCTCGGCGTCCAAGTAAGGGTCCCAGAGGAGGGCCCCTGTGCTCCGCAAGGGATACGGTCCTTCCCTGGCGCAGGCCAACAGCCGGACAAACCAGGCTGCACACCGCCAGTCCGGTGTCACCAGTACTGCCTATCTTACTCGATCCACGATGAGCTTGTCTATGCAACGACCAATTAAAGGGCATGGAGAAAAAAGGTACGGAAAGAACAGGCCACAGTTCACGCTGAACGTATCCACAAACTCTGCGCCTGGGCAGCGTCCCCACGACCCAAACCGCTGCAATTGGGCCGTCGCCTCCGATGCGAACACGTCCACGTCTGGCGTCCCAAACCACCTACAAATCTTCCGGAACGCCGCAGTACACAATCGGAAGTCAAATCTGTCCCAGAAATTTCGAGACAGACCATCCGCTGTCACATTTAACTTCCCCGGCACAAATGCTGCCTGTGCCACACAATTCAACTGGCTTCTACGCTGCTCCAGGCTACGGACCATGGCATTAAGCATCTGGGACTTCGTCCCCCCCCTTCATGATTCACATACGATACGGCCACCACGTTATCCAAAAGGATTCGTACTACCCGGCCCCTGACCAGGTCTCCAAAAATGTCTAGCGCTTTCAGCATAGCCAATAATTCTCTGGCATTAATATGCAAGGCAGCCTCCCTGGGTTGCCACCTTCCCTGCGCTTGCGAATCCCCTATGGCCGCTCCCCAGCCCATGTCCGAAGCGTCCGTTGCCACCACTACTGTGGCCTCCACAGAGACCAGGATTTTGCTACCACCGGCGACTCAAAGCCCTCGCCCACCAGCTGCGTGTGGAAGACGAGAGTTTTCCTCCGTGCACCTCTGCACGACACCAGGTTACTAGGTCGTATTGCCACCAACGCGTGTGCAACTTGCCGTTCTCCACAGCACACAACAAACTTTCCGCCAGGCCCAACAACCGTTGAAGCTCTTTAACAACCGTGACCAGGTTCCATTGCAGTCCCGCAACCAACCGTACCATACGAGCCAGTTTTTCAGGTGGCAGCACAAAACGGGCTGACTTCAGATCCAACATCATACCCAACAATTTCAAACCCTGCGATGGCACCAGAACACTCTTACCGTAATTTACGAAAAAACCTAACTTCCGCAAGGTTTCCAATACTCTCAGCACATCATGCCGCACACCTGCTGCGGACGGACCTATCACTGCAAAATCATCAAGTAAACGAAAACTAACATACCGGCCCGGCGCAAGAAGCGCCTCACCACTGACATAAGTTTCATAAAAGTACCTGGGGCCGAAGCCAAACCAAATGGCAACACACAAAAGCTGTATAAACAACCCTGCCAAGAAAAAAAATTGACAATCGTCGTGCACCGTCCTTTATTGCCACTGCGTAATACGCTTGAGACAGATCTATGGTTGCCATCCACCACCCTGGCTGTAAATGCTCTACTACCCATGGTAGTGTATCCAAGGAGCACTTTGTCACCACTACAAACTCATTCAAGCCTTTCAGATTCAAAATAATCCTGATCGACCCGTCCGGCTTTGACACTAAAAAAATCGGGGAAACAAATCCTACACTCCCATTTTTCACCCTCTCAATTACACCTTGAGCTAACATCTCGCCCAATTTTGGGGCAACCTCTTTCGCATCGTCAAATAATGGCAGTCTCGCCGAAACCGCCCTCAGCGGTGGCGTATTTCGCAACTCTAGACCCGCTCCGTCTACAATTTCCAACAACGCCGGCGACGCCCCAATGGCCGCCCACTCTGTACGACGGCCCCGCAAACTTCCAGCACACCATGTGCCCATCACTTCTAAGCTCCGTTCCAGCTTTTCGTTTACAAATAATCCACCGCAAACACAACAAAAAACACCGACGCACGCTCGGTAGAGCCGATGCCAATGCACGCCACCGCGTACCGCATCGCCCAAAAAAAAAATTTTAAACCGAGTCAATCGCACATTTTCCACCACCAACAACTACTGTTTTCCACAGTCCGCCACTTGCGGTTTCCGTCGGTTCGGTCAGTCACCGACTCCGACAATGTGTTTCACATCAGAACTCCCAAACTCACGTCTCCTTCACTATCGTTACTATCCAAATTCGGCTACACAAACCAAAAAAAAACACCACGAACCTGACACTTCGCACTAAACCACTGCCGCCACGTTCTCAAGCAATTATATCCACGTGCGGGCGCACTTGGCCAGCTTAACAAGCCGCCACGTGGTTCGTCCTCGCCAAATCTGCCGACACCATGCCAGCCGCCATCTTAATACTCTCCAACCAGTCTCGACAGAAAATACTCACCACCAAAATACTCGTAACCTCGTAGCCAGCCACGCTGCTTGCCTTGAAAGATGGCGCACTCCAGTACAACTGGGAAAACGATTGTCCGAAACGAATTCCTATTAGTAATTCAACAATCTCAGCTCCAGAATTTCTGACTGCACGCACCAGTGGCAAGAAAAAGAGTGGACGCGAGCAGGGTAGGGGGAAGTGGGATAGAGGCGGAAGTGACGAAATATTTTGCATAAATGACCGCATTAATGAGGTAAAAACGCGCCGTAGGCATAGGGAAGGATCCCAATCTTGTAACACAGTGAGGAGGATTCTGCGATGGAGAATCGGGAATCACAGGCTTACAACTTTGAACACTGGAAGCGTCTTTACTTGGAGAAAGGGGCAGTCCATCCCGGTTTCTGGCTTTTCGTCCAATGAACTCATAGTCCGTAGGGATGATTTGATCACGACGAGTCGATCTCAGAAGTTGGCGCATGACGAGGCGGGCAACAAGCGAGGGCCCTCACGACAGTGGAAAGCCTTCGGCTGTAGGAGGAGTCAAGGCCGTTGCGTAGCAGCAACATGTTTATCATGTTTATGTGGAGAAAAGAGGAAAGGTGTGCGCAATAGTGTAAGACAACATGTTGCTGACACCAGGAAAGTGAAAGTAGAGAAGAGAAAGGCATCACAGTCCATAGCAGGGACACAAAACACAAGATTGATTGACAGAGAACTGAAACACTACTTGTTTCAAAATCAGCTCATGATCAACATCTTCGTACACTCAAATCATTTGCCATCCAAGCATATATCTGTGAAAGAAGGACCTTAATGAATATCCAAGCTCGTCAGCACCGGCTATCCAGTACCTCATTCGTAAACATCTTCATGAAGGACTCACGAAGCGCTGAAGAGCCTAACAAGTATAGGAGGCTATGAACACCGCCAGTTTTGAATCAAGAGAATGCAAACCACGGAGCGTCGAAAGCTTCCAAAATAGGCCTAAAGAACATAGTTGTATAAAGAGTGAAAAACAACATTCCTCTACTAGAGAACTGTTGAACATTTATTTGCCACATACGGTGTTATATTTTCGTTGTGAGTTTGAGCATAAGAATTGAACTCTTGAATCATTAAAATGAACTCTCATAGTAGTAAAATGCACTTTCGTATTTTCTTATACTTCGCATGTAGAATAAGGACATTAAGTTGTAATGAGACCCCGGTTGAAGTACATTTTGTTGATACATTTGGTAGAAGCAAATTTTCTTTATAAAAACCAGATATTTTATATTTTTAAACCCAATAAGAATAGCTACAGGTTTGCACTGAGAACACCATCGACTATCGTCATTACCATAAGTCTGAGAACTTACTTGTTTGGCATACTTGGAGTTGACGTTATAACTAACGCTTTCAGTGCCTTGAGTTCAGCTTGCAACACGTCGATCTACGATAAACAAAAAAAATTGCTACATCTTGGGTTGCATTATAAAAAAAAACTTCTTTACGACATGTAGTATAGACAAATTTGGCACGAGTGACATGTCATTCAACTGATTTTGCAACACGCTAGTGCAACAGAGCCTACCCCAAATTTCCTAGGGGGGGCTAAGTACGAAATGACCACGTGGCATAGGACACCTTTCAATAGGCTGCCACCACCTGCTAACTAACAGAACACTATCCTCACCATTTAAATGTTAATCATTAGGAGTAAGACCAAGATGAATTTCAAAAGAGGATGCAAGATTTATTATGACATCAGCGACGTTTAAATAACAGCTACAATTAAGAAAACAATAGTCAAACTTCAAAATGTGAAAACAACAATCGTAAAAATCAACGTGTATAATCCTACTCTCGAGCCTTTTTAAAAACTAAATTGACGGGTAAGCTGAGCCTTTCAGGCTTAGAAAACGATATAGGCCTATGAGTTTAGTTATAAAAAAGAGAAAATTGCAGGCCCCGCTGGGCGAATCAATTTTGTCTCTATTGCCTAAAACGAAAATATTGCATGTAAATTTAGCATTCTTGTTCTCGAATGCTTTTTACCTCGAGATAAAATTGTCTAAATCCAGCCAGCTTGCTACCCCCACGTGAGAGTGGCCATCTTTTTCCTCTGAATATGACGTCACATGGTAGTGACTGAATAGAGGAAGTAGGGTAGGAACCAGGACCGGATTTATGCGCTTGCCGCCTGTAGACCTAACCATAATGCCGCTCTTCAATGACCCCAAAACTTACCCTCCCCTAGACACTTACGGAATGTTTAATTTATATCTTCGTTTGCGATCCATAAAAATCTGGTAGGGCAAAAAATAAAGTATGCATGTTACTGAGCAAAGTAATTAAAAGTAACCTATTTCTGTTGCCCTTTGAACTTAGATTAAGAAATTCTAGCGATGTGCTTACTACGGCCTTGTCCCTTGCTTCCCTTGTTTCACCCTTGTTTTTTTTTTTTGTTTTTTTTTTTGTACTGAGCGCCGCTTAGTTTCACTCGTTCATGGCTACTCATTTTATTTCGCTACTACGATCAACGTACGACAACCAACCCAACACAGAGTGGCCACACAATGAATAGTTCGTAAATAACGTAACTATACGTTTTAAAGAAAAAGTTAGTACACCCTATTCACCTACTGTATAGCACCGATCCTGTGCTCAATCAGCACTGATACAACAATGCTGGATGGTGCCAGCTTTTAGTTAATAAATTTTCACGAAAGGCGAGCGCCCGCAAAAACTCGCATGAACTTTTCTCACGTACAATTATGTTTAAGCCATCATGCCACCCCTAAAAAAGTGCTGCTATAGGCCCGGGCCTCTCGGGCCTACTTATAAATCCGGCCCTGGTAGGAACAGGTAATGTATATTTTTGTTTTAGGCAATAGAAACAAAATTTGTAACGGTCATACTTGGGCAGACGACATTTGTGGTGTTGTAATTATGGTGTTCAACTATAGTTTTCTTTCGGACTTATAGACTTTTACGGTACTTTTCCCTGAAGCATAGCAGTAGACTACTAACTTTATTGAGGGTTCGTGAGATTCTACCATGGGCTTTCAAGCTAAACTAAGTAGTTGGGTAGAGAGTTACCATCAGGAAGGATAGCAAACCGATTTATCTGACAGGTGAGAAATTAACTAAACTATTAAAATATCCATAGTGTTAATGTAAGTTGGCAGAAGACAAGAAGTTTCAAACGGTTTTGGGTTCAGGTGTGTTTAATAAAACTTTGTTTATAAACCCTCGGTGTTTATAATAAAAATGTAAACTTTACATTTCAGTTTTCAACACAAACAACAAGTGGCTCAAATTTTGTGAATTCTTTTACGTTTTTACGTAATAATTTAAACGGGACGGAAAGCCAATGGGCTCGACATTGGTTTAATAAATACGGATGCAAACCTATTTACGTTGCCTTTTGCACTTATACGTCATGTAAATGCAGGCCGCCGAAAAAACTTCGTTTTGTCAAACGAACAAATTTTTTTTTCTTTGAGCGCCCAAATGCCTCGATTTTAGAACCTCAGCCATTTGCCCAATAATGGATAGAAACGGCCAAACTCTTGACCATTTAATAGCCTGCAACAATATCTACCTCTTGAGGAAGCCCAAATCCGAAAATTCAATCTAGAAGATCCACAATCAACCATTAAAAATCGCACGAAACCGACCGCAGCGCTCCTTCGTCATGGCCGCCATTATTGAAAACTTGTATCTTTGCAATTCGATTTTATCATTTCTATTTTAGGACAAAAAGCCAAACCCTAGCTTAGTTGTGGATTAGGAGGGGCTGCCTTTGGTACTTAGCCTCACATACATGTGGATACAGACAACCATTTCAAGTGTGCTATTTTTTATTATGTTGAACAGCTGCAACGTCTATGAAAAATTTCCACAACGATCGTTTTTTATCTTTTAACCTTAACGTTAAACATCCAACTTAACTTAATGCGTTATAGCATTCAACTAAGCTAGATTATTTAACTATTTTTCAACCTTTTATATATTCTTTTGCCCCCTGAAACGCTACCATTAGTCCGAAAAAATTCGACATCGGCATTCTAACGGACACAAATTTTTGTGTATATAATTTTCCTTTAGTTCTCCTCAAAACTCCAACTGTGCCATCCGAATGTTACTACTAGCTTGTCCTTCTATTAAAACCAAAGAAACTTATAAAGATCTGTTCCCAAAGCAATCCAAAGTCAACTGTGCATAAAAATCTGAATCCCCCCCCCCCCCCCCCGCCTGGTTGTGGTGTGTAACACTGTAGTTTACAGTTAAAGCTTGTTAAGTTTAATAGTAATGCTTTATGCATTACCCAAGACAAAGTACTAAGCTTTAACAAGAGCCTATTCACGATGCCATCATATAAATATTTATTCAATAGTCAATATTCTAAAGTAAAGTCCTTTTCCCAAAGGTAAAACTCAATTTGGCCTATCTTTACATGTCCCTACTCCTTCAAACGGCTCTGCACCAAGTTCCTTTGCCAAACCGACTTCTCCTCCGACTTTCCATTGTTCTCCCGGCCCTCAACCAATCAGACCCCGCAGCTCTCCTCGGCATCCGCGCTTTGGTCGTGAGAATCCGCTGCTCCAGCATAAAAAGCCCCCACGCCCCTCCCTCCTGAGCACAGCTCACAGATCTCTCAAGCTAGAAAGGTCACGCCATTCGGGAGTGGAGACATCACGCCCGTAGGATGCCATGCTGGGCAAAATGGTAGTGGTTCGTATGTTAGTAGTTTAGCTTTTGAAAGTTTGATTTAGGACCCCCTATTCTAAATTCATAGTTTAAAACTTAACTTTTAACTTCTAGCTTAGAGTAAATTATGGGTGGTGACGCCATAATCGTCATTTTTGGTCCCCCACCCCCATAACGTCAGAGTGGTTCTCTTTCTAAAAACCAATGATTTCAAGTTTATTTTAAATGGATTTTTAACTTAAACTGACAGTTTGATCTTTGTGGAAGTCGAAAGAAAAATACTGATGCCTAAGTGTAAAATTGCCGGGCTTTTTACTTCTTAGAACAGTTTCAGGAGAAAATAAGGGATGTTGATCTTTTGTACTTGGAAAACTTAGAAACATAACTGTGGACGGTCGATTGTCATGCGTGATTAAAACATACTGTCAGCTAAATTGTTACCAGCCGAGGCTGTTCAATTTTGCGAGTGTCTCCAGGAGCACTCAATCTTACTTTTTCTAACTTGAAAATTTGAAACTTATTCAAACACAAGCGTTGTTTGTCTGATTAATGTGAATTACTAAAACTGTAAATTCGACTTGTTGCTTTTAATAACTTTATTCAAAAGCTGTACTAATAATTGCCTATGTAAAGTGTTCTTTATATCTCACTGTTGTTAAAATAAAACCAGGAATTTTAAACTTCAGTCGTTTACTAGCCGATTAATTGCTTAAGTGTAAAATGAATATGTAGCCCATCTTTAATTTTAGCTTTTGATAAACAGTTAAATTCCACCGTTGGTGGCAGTGATTACCAACAGTATTAAGGTTAGGCCCCTTTAATTGGGACCTGACGCTCCATCCCCCATGCTGGGACAATAGCCCAAAACTGTGCTTATGCCGTAAAAGTCGATATAAACATCGTAGAACCTTAGACTGAAACTCCGTGTCAACCAGGGAAAACGGGGGCGTTACAAGCACCTAAGCCGTCCTAGCGTCCGCCGTTACAACTGGTGGCGGGATGAACAGGTATATTCCCGTCAAGCGTTTTCCCCTGCCATACTGCTGACCCAAAAACCTGGACGGATGCAAGCCACTTCCAACTAGACGTCTGTGGTCCCGTCAACACAGCCACGAAGCAGATGCCTGTGACAACGTTATAAAAAGTCACGAAGCAGAAGTCGTACTAACGTTATAAAATAGTACAAACCCCGCCAAGCAGCTCCAACAACTGCCGGCGCCTGGAAGCAACAATTGCCGCTTCCAGTGAGGCCCTCCAGCCGTGAGATGTCTCCCCCAAACCCGATACTGTAGGAGAAGCCGTCCGTCTAAGGAACCAGGTGCTCCGTGCAGCCAAGTAAAGGATTTTGTGTGTGCTCACCAAGGTCCCAGAGGAATTGACCACCAAGGACGTTCTACTTCAAAATTCAGTGCTGGACTTCCAGTACTACGGTGGAAACAGGAAGGACAGACTGACCGTACAGCGATTGTACAAAATTGGGTAAGTGTACATAGGATATGCTTAGAGGCCACCAAGCCGAGCGTTGTAGTTGAAAGAATTTATGCAATTTAGCTATTCATATACCAGCGTGCTAGAGGTTTTAAAAGTGTATTTTATGTACAATCTTACTGGATTTGGGAGAGAAGTTTTTTAATTAATTCGCTCTGCTCAAAATTAACGTTAAATTATTATGCGGCTGCATTTGATTTTGTTTTATTTATAAAAGTTTTATTTTGAAACCACGCTAACGTTAAACCTAAAAGTGTCCGAAATGGAGGAATTACAAGAAATCATTCGTGATTTGCAAAACAAGGACTTAAAGAAGGCTTGTTTAAACTTAGGCTTTACAGTTAGCGATTCTAGAGCCGAGTCACAAAAAATCTTACGAGCAGCCTTCGAAGATGGTAAATTGGATTAAACTGAACTCTCCGATGCTGCCGTACCTATAATACTTCGTTTGCTACCGTACCTATCACAGTCGTCTCCAAAAATTTCCACGAACACTCGATAATTGTACACAGTAATCGACTCTTCGAATCCACCAATTCTGGCGCTGACCATGTCAGACGATGCCGTCAACACAAGCCGCCAGTTTGTCTCGCTTGCCTTCAACTGTATGCGGCCATTCGCTTCTTTAACGGTACGACGCTTCCTGCCGTTTTACCAACCAGTCCACGAATGCCAGTTTTCGCAGATTATTGTTCGCTCAGCCACCAAACGGATCCATGATTCTTTCACCGAAAGACCGCACACGCCACCCTACAAGCCCCATTATGCCTTACCGTTTCAACGGTTGCCAACAAATACGAGTCATTTGTACTCAACATCATCACCGCCTCGAGCCGAGTCAATCAACTGCGGCACCGGCCGCTCTCTAGTTAACAGGCCAATCACAATCCCGGCCGATGGCTTTGACTACCAACGTTTGTTTACACTTGCATTATATCTCCCATCCATGCAAACTCGGCTCGGCAACACACTTTGCCGTCCCTCGGACCGATTGTATGGCTCGGACCGCAGTCCGACTATCATCATCTCGGCACGAACACCTGCTCAGCCCACTACCGTCACGGCTCGGACCTCTGTCCG
Source organism: Lithobius niger (assembly GCA_023313725.1). Taxonomy (NCBI): domain Eukaryota; kingdom Metazoa; phylum Arthropoda; class Chilopoda; order Lithobiomorpha; family Lithobiidae; genus Lithobius; species Lithobius niger. Next base: position 37,964 of record JAHWFP010005576.1, read on the forward strand.
GCCCACTCTCACAATCATCACGGCTCGGACGCCCTTCGTCGTAAAGATGGAATTTTTGTTCCTCCATTAAGCCTATTCCCCTGCTCGGCACTCAGCCGGCACTTCTAGTGCCCGCCTCACTTTTTCACCAAGTGGTATTTCTTATTATTTGCACGTGGTTTCGCCTCACGACCGGTTTGTGGAATTTTCTCTACCAACGTGTTGGCATTAGCAGGCATATCCCTGTCTGTACGCCCACTGGCTGTACGACGTACCACGGATTTTTACAACATGCGGAAAATTATATTTTCTTCTCTCCAATTATCCACCACACTCCCATAGCAACGCTATTTCATAGCACTCCATTTATCTACCTCATATCAGCACTGCAAACTTCCGCACAGAAAGGTCGGGTCCACATTACTCACTACTTCGTTAGGCCTAACGGCACCGCCATTCCCTAACCACGCCCGACGCCGTCCTTCACGAATCTAAACAAACCGCTCTGCATCCTCGCCATCCGTGTGGAAATCGATACGCTTCTTTCGTGCCCTGCTATTATTCTTCCAAAGGTATAGTCATAAAGTTGCTTCAACATAACAAAATCGTGTTTCCATCGTGTAAACACTTCGTTTTTCCCATATTATAAACACGACTAGCTATGGCCACTGTAAACGAGCGCCACCGAAAAACGCCCGTTTTTCAAGAAAATTGAAATTTTTTTTCTTGAGGCATCCAAAATGCCTCGCCGAGGCATATCTGGCCGTTTTTCCAATAATGGTCCGATTCTCTCCAACTCTTCGACATTTAATAGCCAGTCCAAATACAAGACTCTTGGGGAAGCCCGATTTTGAACTTTCCACCTGGATGACCATTAAAACTGCATTTGAAAACCGACCAAAACCACCGACAGCGCTACTGCCTCATGGCCGCCATCGTTATTGGAACTCTGTATTTATGTACTTTTAATACTCGTATTTTTCGGGCATAAAGCCCAAACACTAGCTTAGTTGTGTGATAGGGAAAAGGTACTGAACCCTGTGTCCATATAGTGACAACCATTTTTTGAAGTGTGATATTTTTTATTGTGCTTGAACGAGCGCAACTACTATGAAAAATTTCCACTTAGATCAAACATTGTCCGTTAATTTATGGTTCAAACCTCTACTTTAACTTTGTGCGTTTTAGCATATAATTAAACTAAACTATTTATTCATTTATTTAGCCTTTTTATAATAAACTTTTGCCCCCAGAAACGCTACCATAGGTCCAAACGTATAAACATATTACGACCTGGCATTCTACCGGACACGAATTTTTCAGTGTATATATGTTTATGTCAGTTCTCCTCTCAACCCGACTAGACCCAACCAAATGCTACTGATAGCTTGAACTACTATTAAAACCAAAAGAATTCTTACAAAGATCTGTTTCCATGCAATTCCGAAAGTCAAACTGTGCAAAAACTTCGAAAACCCCTTTTTGCCCCCCTCCCCAGCCAAAACTAGTTGTGGTGTTTAACACTGCAGTTTACCGTTAAAAGCTTGTTTAATTTAATAGTAATGTTCTAGACATTACCCAAAGCCAAGTATCAAGCTTTAACAAGAGCCTATTCACGTTACAAACATGTAAATATTCAATCCGTAGCCAATAATACAAAGTAAAGGCCCATTTCCGAAAGTTCAATTGAATAAAACTCAAAACAGGCCTATCTTTTTCCGTTTTACATGTTCCTACTCCTTCAAACGGCTCTGCACCCAGTTCCTTTGTTCATCCGACTTCTCCTCCCACTTTCCATTGTTCTCAAGGCCCTCAGCCAATCAGACCCCCGTAGCTACCCCGCGAGTCCGCGCTTACTTCCGGTAAGGTGCATAAAACCCCAGCCCCAGAATGCATAGTTAGCACAGCTCACAGATCTCAAGCTAGAGAAGGGTCACGCCAGTCGGGAGTGGAGACGCCATGTCCGGAGAATGCCATGCCGGGCACGATGGTAGTGGTTCGTATGTTTGTTGTTAGCTTTTGAAAATTTAATTTAGGACCCCCAAGTCTATATTTTAGTTTAAATTCGTAACTTAAACTCTCTCTAGCTAGGGAATATTATGGTGGTGACGCCTGTAGCGGCATCTTAGGTTTCTCACCCCATAACGTCAGAGTGGTTCTCTTACTAAAAACCAAATTCTTTCTTATTTGTTTTAAAACTTTAAATCAAATAACTGACGGTTTGATCTTTGTGTGGGATTCATTGGTTATTCACTCCAGACGGACTTTATAAGTAGCCGAGGCTTTTATAATTTGAGGAGTTGACTTGTAAACAGCAACTCTGGGAGGTTTAAGGCTCTGTTTTATCACTTAGAAACAAAACTGTGAAACGGTTGATCTTTCATGCGTGTTTGAAACATACTGTTTGATAGATTGTAACCAGCCTGGGCTGTTCAATCTTGCGGACGACTCTGCGGAGCGTTCAGTATTGCTTTTTCTATTCGAAAAATTAAGTGGTTGTTTTATTCTGAAACACAAACGTCGTTTTAGTAAAAACTTGTGAAAACGAATTACATGTTGTAAATTCAAACTAGTGCTTTTTAAATAATTTATTTCAAAAGCTTCCGGGCAAACAAAATGTAAAGTGTAATTTTTATATTCTCTGTTGTTATAATAAAAACCAGGAGTTTTTAACTTCAGTTCGTTTGCTAGTCGATTAACTGTTTAAGTGTAAATAAATATGTAAACCATTTTTAGTTTAGCTCTTGATAAACGGTTAAATTTCCATCGCTGGTGGCAGCAAAATTTACCAGCAGTATTAAGGTTAGGCCCCTTTAATTTAGGACCCTGCGCTCCATCCCCCATGCTGGGACAGTAGCCCTTGCTGTGCTTATGCCGTAAAAGTCGCAATAATCACCGCAACACCTTAAGCTGAATCTCCGTGTCAAACCAGGATACCGGAGGCGCTACAAGCACCTGAGCCGTCGTAGCGTCCGCCGTTACAACTGGTGGCAGCGGTGGGATGAACAGGTGCTGTTCCCATCAAGCGTTTCCCCCCTGCCATGCTACAAGCAAGAAAACCTAGAAGGATGCAAGCCACTTCCAACTAGACGTCTGTGGTCCCGACAATACGGCCACGAAGCAGATGCCTGTGACTAAGATACACAAAGTCACGAAGTAGATGTCGTACTGAAAGCTAAAAAAACAGTACAAACACCGCCCAGCAGCCCCAACAACTGCCGGCGCCAGGAAGCAGCAGCTGCCGCTTCCAGTAGACGTCCTCAAGCCGAGAGCCGTCCCAACCCCAACCGATGCTGTAGGAGAAGAGGCCCGCAAGGAAACCTACGCTCCGTACAGCCTAGCCGAGGATTTTGTGTTCTACACCGAGGTCCCGTGGATTAGACCGCCAGAGACGATCGACTCCAGAAATCAGTGCCGAACTTCCCGTGTTGCGATGGAAACAGGAAGGACAGACTGACCGTACAGCGATTGTACAATTGGGTGAGTGTACACGAGATATGCTTAGAGGCCGCCAAGCCGAGTGTTGTAGTTGATAGCATTTATGCAATTTAGCTATTCATATACCAGAGTGCTGGAGGTTCTTGAGAGTGTATTCTTTTTTGTATCGACTTACTGGATTTGGGAGAGAAGTTTTAATTAATTCGCTCTGCTCAAACGTAACGTTAAATTTTAAGCGGCTGCTTTTAATTTTTGTTTCACTTATAAAGGCTTTATTTTGAAACCACGTTAAAACGTAAAAATGTCCGAAATGGATCAACTCGAAGAAATCATTCGTGATTTACAAAACAAAGACCTCAAGAAGGCATGTTTAAACTTGCGCTATTGAAAAGAGAGAAGCTATCCTTTTAACAAAAAAAGAATTAGCAGTTAAAGAGAATGAACTTTTTCTGAAAGCAGAAGAGTTGAAGTTAAGAGCCTTAGAAGTGGCGGATGCAGAAAAACGCCGGGCTCATGAATTAACCCTTAAAGACAGGGAAGCCGCTCTTAAAGCCCAAGAAAGGGACCAAGAAGCCCAAATTAGTGATCGTGCTAGTGCAATGGACCTAGCCAAACTAGATAAGCAGCTAGAACTAGCAAAGCTAAACGCTGCTTCGTTAAATCTTAACCCCGCTCCAAACGGAGCTCACGGCGCTCCCCCAGCTCCCCCAGATCCAGTTGCAAGACATGGAAAAGTTGCGGACGTAGTTCGTCTCGTCAACAATTGGACGCCCAAAACTGAAATCAACAGTTTCCTTAAGATTTTTGAACGTACCATGACTAGTCAAAAGATTCCTAGAGATCAATGGGTCACGGGACTCCAACCCCTCGTCGGTGAGGTTTTCATTAAAGTTTGCGATCAGCTAACAGACGCTGAGATGCAAGACTATGATTTAGTAAAAAGTAAAATACTTGCCCGTTTTGTTCAGACTAAAGAGTCGGTGCAAACACAGTTTCGTTCTCTAGAGAAAGAAGCTGATCAACAATTTTTTGACTATGCCTTTGAGTTAGAAACATTGTTTACTCGTTGGTTAGCTTTGGCTAAAGTTAACCGGGACTATGACAAACTTGTCAATTTAATGCTTTTGGAACAATTCTACAAAGCATGCCCTACCCAACTTAGGAAATGGATCCCGGATCAAATCAAGCTAGGGACCCTGGCCGAAGCGGCCCAGTTATGTGATGAATTCACTACTCGAAATAAGCAGATTTCAACTGAAGCTGCTTCACGTCCTGTTAAAGCAACTCCTGCAGCTGCTACGACAGCGCAAGGTTCTAAACCTTTCAACCGACAACGTGGACGTAACCACAGTCAGGCGGCTAAACCGGCTGGTACCGCCGAGGTGAAAAATGAATCCACTAGTGGAAGTTCAGCCACCTCCTACAACTCAAATCGTGAGTTCGACAAGCCACGTATTGCTGGCAATTGTTTTTATTGTAATAAATCCGGACATCGGCGTAGTGAATGTCGTATCCGTATGGCTGACGAAAAAACCGCAGCCCCCGCTGATTGCAATTTTATCAGTCATGCCCCACCCGAATTAGTGTTATCAAAACACATTCATGAATGGTCCGTGAATGGCCAAAAATGCCGTGTCTTACGCGACACAGGTTCGACGCACGATGTGATCGCTCGTGAACTCGTAAAACCCGACCAGTTTACTGGCGAGTATACGCATTGTCATAATGCTTTAACCCATAAGACTACCGCTCATGCTATAGCCTTAATTGAGGTTCAGACCCCCTACGGAGCTATCCAAACAGAAGCTCTCGTGTCAGATCACGTGGGCCCGCATTTCCGTATGTTGCTCGGCGTGCCGTCCCAAACAGTGTTAGAGGAGAAAGGACTTGCTTCCCTCCCCCCCTACGTGAACGCAGTCACCCGTGCCCAAGCACGTGCCAACGATCAGCTCCCTCTCTTACGCCCTAATTACCATGAGAGCCAGACGGATACCGAAGAGTCAGACAGTGACTCATGTGAGGTTACTCCACCGGCAGTAACAGAAGGTTTTGTCAGCCCCAAACAAGACGTTTTGGATGAGGCGATTTTAGGTCCTCAAACTGAGCAGTTTACACAGCTCCTCAATATTGACAGAACAGAGTTTTTAAAACTCCAGCGTAAATGCCCAACTCTACAAGTATGTTGGAAATATGCTGAGCTACCTGAAAGCCAGCAGGACGAAAACAAGTTGTTTTTCGTGGAACAAGATTTGCTTTTTCGCAAGCCTTTTCGCCCTGAGGGAAGGCCGCTAATAAACAGGCAACTAGTTCTTCCCCAGGAGTGTAGAAATTTGGTTCTAAGCACTGCACATGCCAATGCATGGGCTGGCCATTTAGGGCGTTCTAAAACAAAGGATAGAGTGCTTACAAATTTTTACTGGCCCAAATGTTTCAGCGACATTGAGCAATTTGTCTTAACGTGTTTAACCTGCCAGAAAAATGGTAAATCTGGACAGAAGTTTGTTGCCCCTATGGTACTTGTTCCCATGGATGGAGAACCCTTTAATCGTTTCATTGTAGACATTGTTGGCCCCATCCGACCCTCTAGTAGAGGTGGTTTTAAATACGTTCTATCTCTCCTCGATCCGGCAACAAAGTTTCCCGAGGCCGTGCCCCTTAAAGAGGCCAATAGTCAAAATGTAGTAGACGCCCTCCTCGGCATCTTTTCAAGGTTAGGTTTCCCCTCCGAATTGCAATCGGACCTAGGCTCAGTTTTCGTGAGTGAGCTCACCACTTTGTTCCTTGAAAAGTGTGGAATTAAATGTGTTAATTCAAGCGTGAATCATCCACAGTCCAACAGCGTGGAGCGATTTCACCGAACCCTCAAAGCGGTGCTGAGAGCGGTTTGCTACGAGCATCCCCACGACTGGGAAAGATGTCTTCCCGGGGCTATGTTTGCCCTACGTACTGCTCCCCACGAGAGTACTGGATTTTCACCTGCAGAAATGGTGTATGGCCGAAATTTGAAAGGCCCACTTGAGCTTGTCAAAAACCAATGGATTGAACCCGACGTTCACCCATCCGTCCTTGAGTATATCCTGGATTTACTTCAGAGGTTCAAATACTCACGGGAACTCTCACAAGAAAATATTGTGAAGAGCCAGCAGAAAAACAAAAATTACTATGACCGTAAGGCAGTTGAACGCAAGTTCAAGGAAGGTGACAAGGTTCTAATCCTTAAGCCTGACCGAGCCAATAAGTTAGAAATTTATTGGGATGGACCCTGTGAAGTGATTAAACGCTTATCAGATACCAATTATCTTGTTAAGAAGTCCCATGGTTCCCAAAAGGAGACCATATATCACATCAACTTGTTAAAGCCCTCCTATCTGCCTAGGGAAGGGTCAAGTAATCACTCGTACAATGACGAACGTGAGTTTACTCACCACGACCATGTTTGGACCGGCAAACCTGGTGATGGCCATCTTAACTCAAGAGAAGCCATGAGTCTTTTTAAAAAGACAGGTGATTTATCAGAGTCGCAAAAATCCGACTTGCTGAAAATCTTTGACCAAGTAGACGGGGTATTTTCTACTTTGCCGGGTCGTACCGACCTTGTCACGCACGATGTGGAATTAATCGATTCGCATATTAAGCCCTGTAAATATTATAGGCACGCAAAATTCGAACGTGACTTGATAGTCACTGAGATTGAGAGGATGCTCAGTCTAGGTTTAATTGTCGAAACCGATTCCCCTCATGGATCCCCCATGATTATTGTCCAAAAGGAAGACGCTAGCCCTCGTCCTGTAGCTGACTACAGAGAGTTGAACAACAATACGGTAACTAAAGATTACCCAATTCCCAACATTGAGGAATGTATTGAACGGGCAGCTAAGTGGAAGTACATCTCTATCTTTGACCTCAACCGTGGATTTTGGCAAGTGCGCTTGACGCCACAGGCGTCAATGGCCGCCACTATCACTACCCCCATAGGGAAATTTGCTCCCCTCATGATGAATATGGGGATGAAAAACGCTCCGTTTTGCTTCCAGAAGCTTATGGACGGTGTCACACGTGGCATGGAGGAGTATGTCACCCCTTTTCAAGATGACACCGCAGTTGGTGCCGAAACGTGGCAACAACATCTCGACAACGTCTTTAATTTTATTTTTGCTGTCAAGAAGGCCGGGTTAACGGTAAATGCCAAAAAATCGCAGGTCGCTTGTAGCAAAGCTACGTTTCTTGGCCACGAGGTGGGTAATGGAACTCGCACTCCTTCAGAAGTGAAGGTTTTGGCTGTCCAAAAATTCGTGCGGCCACAAACTAAGAAAGATGTCCGTTCCTTCCTTGGTTTGGTTGGTTACTACCAGCGCTACATTCCCCACTATTCCTAAATCTGTGCCAGCCTTACAGATTCTCTAAAAAAGGATGCACCCGATCCCGTCTCATGGGACGATTCAAAGCAAACGGCCTTTGAAACTTTGAAAACCGCCTTAGTGACGTTTCCCGTCCTAAGAGCTCCCGATTTCAACCAAACTTTCATCCTCCAATGCGATTGTTCCGACCGTGGCATGGGCTGCGTGTTGTCCCAACAATTTGGTGAAGATGAACACCCCTGCCTTTACGTTTCACGTAAATTAACAGCCCGTGAGCAGAATTACGGGACGACAGAAAAGGAGTGTGCTTGTTTGATCTGGTCTGTTGCTAAATTGCGGCCCTACATCTATGAGACGAAGTTTATCATAGAATCAGATCACAACCCACTTCACTGGCTCAAGCAAATGTCTGGCAAAAATCCCAGATTGCTTAGGTGGAGCCTCACCCTTCAAGATTATGACTACACTGTCCGGTACAAACCTGGCAAGTTACACTTAAACGCCGACGCGTTAAGTCGGTATTTTGTTTGAAACAAATTCTTAAATGTTTAACATTTTGTTTTCAGTACAAATTGACTGAAAATTAAATTTTACCTGCATTTTTAATTTTGTCATTTTAGTCTGTTGAGAGCTCATCTTAAAGTAACTCTCAGTTAATTCCCGTTTTGGCCTTCACACCTAAATTTTAAGTGCCTATGCTTTACTCTTTTTGTCACTATCAACGTCTCCCTATGTGGGAGAATATTGACAAAGACTGTAACGACACTAATCAAATATTCATTAGGAATATTCTACGGGAGCTGCAATCTGTCCCCGGTTGGCTCTTTTTTAAGTTTACGAAACGGTTTTCTTCCCAAAAACAGCTGTCTGTCTACCCCTGTGCGAAAAAGGTAGCACTGTCGTTAAAAGGTTGTTAGTTTTTATCCACAAAACTTCCCAGTGTTGTATTATTATGTTTAAGTTATGGGTCTTATCGCAAAATCCTTCAGTGTCAAATTGCCTATGTAAACAAGTTGTTTGGTAACCTAAAAACCATCCTAGTGGTATTAGTTGCTGTTAAATAGAGCCGGTGTTCTATCACGTGTTCACAGAATATTCTCTTCTAACCGCTATCGCAGCCTAGGTTGAGGGTGGACGGCAAGGTGTTTTTGGCCGTCACACAGAAAAAAAAGACGCGGCAATTGGACATAATCCGGACTTGTACGAACGATTAAGTGGCGGGACGCCTCATTTAACAGTATTCTTTTACAAAAACCCTAACTTTGTACTTTCACTTTAAAACTAGTGTGTTTCTTGATAGATGTCTTTTTGCCCCATTTTTCAAATGCTTGTACGATATTCCTGCACCAAGCAGCGCGGACAGTATTTGGTTAATGGCTGCAAAAACATTATTTTCTATGTGTAACTTTTAATTTTACTTAAAGTTCTCTGAGCCACAAAAACGTTGGTCCCTCAAAAAACACAAAACGGCAAAGTCAACATTTATGTAAACTGTGTATTTTATATCATGTCAATTTTTTTTTGCATTAATTTTGGCGGTCTTGTGTTCATTGCATATCTTG
>JAHWFP010005577.1:7406-21007 GCA_023313725.1 Lithobius niger
ACCTGAATGAGGCACTTTGAATTCTATATGGACTTTTGGCATTCGAATTTGGTGAAACTTGGACTTTTGGCATTCGAAATTGACGAAATTTGTACTTTTTCCTTCCTGAGGACTTCTGTGTCCATATATCCAGCTGAATTGTTCCATTATTCACACCTGAATGAGGCACTTTGAATTTTATATGGACTTTTGGCATTCGAAATTGATGAAACTTGGACTTTTGGCATTCGAAATTGATGAAACTTGGACTTTTTCCCGCCGAAGGACTGCGTGTCCATGAAACTAGTTGAAATTTAGAAATATATAATTAATAAGCTTAGACTATCCTAGTCAAACGCAGTCTGACATAAACTAACCTAATTTAGCCTAAATAGCCAAATCTAATGTAATCCCCTAAGCACCTAACCGATATTTGTATACCTATATTACTTCTTCAAAAGCCACAACACTTTTGAGAACAACCCATGCCTACATTTGGACTGGCATTTTCTTGTAAAGAGGTATGTAAGATACAATAGGCCTTACGAATTAAAAGAGATTATTGTGTAAGGTTTAATGGTGTATGCACTTCCCCTCTAAAACTGCACTTTACGAAAACTACCAAGAGCACAGTGTAGATTTATTGCAAAACTGACCCCCATGCTGCTGCCTCTTCCGAGCAGAAACACTCCCAACTGGCACGCAACAGAAGACACGAGGCAGAAAACACCACTAAAAGAACGTTATGGAAATATTCCAAAACTCGAATGTCAAAGCTGTAAAAGAGCAAAAGTAGTTCAACCATTTAATTACGTTGTTGTGAGTATTATAAAAAATGAACGTACAGTATTGTCCACCTTTAAAGTTTTTGATGATGTTTTGCAGCTTTTATTCCCAAGTTATCGAACACAAATATACAAAAATTAATCGTTATTCCCCAACTGTGTGCCACCTCTCACGGCTGCTATTAGTAAAACAAAACTCTTTGTATTAAACCTATGACTCAAAATACATATTCAGGAATAACTCTAATGCTAACTGGTCCGTAGTTCTGAAGCTATAGGAGTGCCTAAAGGAACCTCCCAGCTGGTGGCTATCAAATCTCAAGGTTAAAGACCGATTAGGAATTGTGAACTTCTAACCTTATGCACTAGGCAATACACGGACAGTACCTAACACAGTACTCCGTACCATACGCTATAAACACAGTGATGCAGTGAGACACAAGGATACACTCAGTTCCTTTATTTGCAGTAGTGACACACTAGAATGTGACCGGCGACACAAGTCTACATTCAATTGTCGTACTTGTGATAAATGGGTGCATTGCAGTGCAGCATGTGCCACATTGCTAAATTTAATGGTTGCATTTCTAGTAAAAGGGATAGATACGCTGTAGTGCAACATGTTTAAACAGAATTGCTCAGTGCAGCACTGTGTATGGTACTGCATGTGGACAATGTCCTGTATACATTGTTGTGCTATACAAGATGTTGACCACAGACTGTGCACAGTACGGTTGTACTTCCTTGTACATAGTATGTAGTACTTCGAAAATAGTACATAAACTTCAGTACTACTGCGATGGCAGTGTGTGTACATGATTGAAGTCCTCTCTCCAGCAAAACTAAAACTATTAATTTCTCCGTTCATATTCAATATATTTAGACCAAACTTGTCCAGATAGTATATAGGTATGGAAGGTATATTTATACTAACTTTTACGCAATTCCGTGCAAGTGTAAAAGTAGGGAGCCACACATAAATTTGAAAACCATTCACTTGTCATTGTTGTTGTTCTTGTGTGACATCGTTTCAGAAAAAAACTACTGCACCTACCTTAAAATCTGAAACATGATCTAAGCCAGAAATTTTCCTGGCCTCCATCCTCACAGAGACCACTTTTTCAATTGGTCAAGCCATTCCGGCGTTACGGGACCCTGAATGATTATTTTGATTGTTTTACATTGTTTTAACAATTGTAATTAAGGAACAATGCCAATCAATAAACACCAGCTGCAAGACATAGACTGCAGGGCCGAAGCGACGAGGGGGGGGGGAGCTTTCTCCCCCCCTTCCCCCAACCATCCAAGAAACACATACAGTTGGCAAATTCGAGTTGTCAAGTTGGCAAAATCGGACAAATTTTCACTGCAAATTCCTGTTTCCACGAGTACTGGTTAATTATTATCATCATTTCGTCAGTTTGAAAATAAAGTTTACAATACAGTTTTTTCCATCAGTTTTCGCAACACTTCTGTGTAGCTTGGGAGTAACTGAAACGCTTCCCCTGATCATTTCTGGTTGCTTCCCTGCATAGCTAGGCTGTAAGGAGTGGGGGAAAAGAAGCGCCGCGAATATTTGCGTAGTTGGCAAAATTGAAAATTGACTTGGCCGTTTTGTTTGCTATGTCACCACCATAACTTATAAATATCACATATAATGTAGAAAATAAAAATAAAAAATGGACAAAACTGTATCCCCCACCGAGTTTGAAGTCGTGATAACAATTAACTTCGCAAAAATCGTACACAGTTGGCAACACTAAAAACTGAGTAGCTATTTTACTTCCTATAGTTCTTTTTCTGTTAGACAGTGCCGCTCGGAAGGGGTTTTAGCGTGGAGCAACTCGTAACTGGTATTTTAGGAGGGTAGAAAATTACTGGCATATTAATATACCAAAAGACAACATCACTGCCAGGATTTAAACGTTTCTTAGGTAAAGCAGAAATATCAACAAACTCTGCATAAAACAAACTCTGCGTAAGGACTTCTGCCAAGTTATCGCCGTCTAAAGTTGTGATATCAAATAAATCTAAAGAATTAATGCAGAGTTATTTGATTTACTAGTTCGTCTGCTAGTCCATCAGTGCCTTGGTTTTAGTTAAAACAGTAACGTGAACTACAGCTGTACTTCATGAAAATAGGGTACAGTTGGCAAAATCAAAAGCCGAGTTGGAAAAATTGAATTAGCTGTTTGATTTTCTGTTGTCCTTTTTCTGTTAACGTATCGCCACTAAATTTGAATTTGTATTAATGCAGAAACAACTACATTTTTCAAATGAAAATTGTTCAAAATTTTAAACTCTTTGACGATAAGAGTTCATAAGATCCCATATTAAAGGACAAAAGTGACCCAAAGGACACGAAATGAGGGCAAAAATTACCCAACGGGACCGGTAATTATTTATCGCCGGGGAGGCCAGAGGACCCTCTCAAGGGGGAGGTCATAAATTTTTCAGATCCCGTCAAAAGGGAGAGGTCAAAAACACACTGACCAACTGAAAAAACTCATTTTTGGACCACAAAAATGGCACTTTCAGCAGTCAAAATTTCCAAAAACGGCTCAGCTTCTGGGGGGCACCCCCCATGCTGTTTACAAGGTTTTGAAACTAATAATACTATTACTGGAAGGACAGTTTTTACAAAAAAACTTTATACAAAAGCCTCGGCACCTGGTTTCTTGGCGTCTTCTTCATTTCAGGTGCTGACTATGTTAGGATGTGGTCATACAAGCAAACAGTGTGTTCATCATACTTTTGTAGGAATCTCGACAAAAGATGGGTGTAAAATATTTTTTGGGCGGTAGTCTCATCATTTTTGGACCTTGGGGGGGGGGGGGGGGGGAATCATTACTTTTCACCTTTCGATAGTACATATAAAAAAAATGTTCTGCCCCTGACCTTGCTGCCTATGCTTGCACACAGGAGTCGTCGTCATTCATTATAGCCTAACAGTCCAAAATGTACAGTTAGGTCAACCCTCAATCGTTAGTGGCCAGATGGCCTGTTTATATAATTCTAAAACTGAATTCGGTTTAATTTAATTTAAAAAAATTTCTAAAAAAAAACATGATTTAGTGACAATAAAATTTTTTCTATTTCTAGCCCCCCCCCCCCCCACCCAACAATAAAACAATTACGTTTTTTTCTTTTCACATTTTAGGACACAACTTCACGGAACTGCAGCCATAGCTTAAAAAAAAAACAAGACATTTTTTTCTGAACATTCACGAAATTTTTGGTTGCTTCTTCTGCCTCATAGTAGCTACCCACTGGGCATAGCATAAATCACATAAAAATATTGAAGTCTGTGAGAAACGGAGGTTTTCTCTTGCTGCCCGAAATCCTAGTAGAAAACGGGTTTCTCTGTAGGGATGTTTTTAAAGTCAGCAGCTTGCGAGTCGCTTGGCCGCGGGGAACGCTTTCCCATTGAAATAATAACAAACAGGCAGCGTTTCCGCTCGCAAGCGAGTAGCAAGCCGCTGACTTTAAAAACATCCCTTGTGTAGCTCAGACTTAATCTGATTAGATCTTAACATGAAGACTGACAGGGTAACTGTTTCCCCAGCACATCCCCTCTGTGCGCCACTTGTGAGGTGAGAAAGAGTTATGTAATGAGTAATCTGCATTGGTGCTTAAGACACGGGCCCAAGGAATTTGTGCCTTATACTATCTGCGTGACTGCTTGATGGTTTTTTTTCTAGATATTTTTACTTTTACGTTTTTTTTTTTATTTAGCCTAAACAGACTAAAATTCTGATAAACTCAAAGTAGCCATATTTTTGCAGACATTCACTTGAAGCATATGTCTACTTTTGCATTTGTAGTGTACTTGGCTGTTACACCTTGCACCACGTGGGTAACTATGGCATAATAAATGGAAACAAGTGTTGTGTAAGCTACAACTGAAGAAACAGTTTACTTCCTGTTAGCAAGCTGTTATATACAGTGTGTATAGTCATGTGACAGGAAGTATGGTATGGTGACAATATAATACAATATTACAATATAATATGAGCTAACCTAATAAGAGTTAGTTACGTTAAACTAGAATGGTTAACAAAATGGAACCTAAGTTGAAAGTGGCCGTTGTGGTGTCATAAGTAACGACACCACAGCATTATCCTGTAATGGGCTAGAATTCCTGCATTACTCACTCCAGCACAATGCAGTTAAAACACTTCTCGAGGTGGTGAACATATTTCAGTTGGCCTTCGTGTTAGAGACTGGTAGATTAAGCGAAATGACGAGGCCGTGACGCAAAATGAACGAAAAAACTCCCTCTGGTGCTTAACGTTTGAAAGTGCAAATATCCCACTCTTTGATACCTATGCAAAGGCTTTGTATATAGACGTTGGCAACGGTTGTACAGACCAACATGGCAGCCCTGCGACCTTCTTCTACCCTGATCTAACATAATGGTGGGTTGGAATTGAAGAAAAGAAACATCATTAATTTGTGATTCAGCGTTGTTTTGTGGGAAATAAAAATGAACATCGAAAAAAAAAAAAGTTGGGCAGTGATATGGAAGCTTTCTCTTTCCTCTGAGCAAGCAAGCCCAAACGTATGAATGAGCCTATCGGTGAAAAGTAACTCAAAAAAGAAGAGTTAGAAAAGTTAAATAAAAGTACTTTAGGTTCTAAATTTAGAGCAACATCGCTTCAACCATTGTCTGAGCCGTGTGTCCAGTTTCTACCCGAACTCTGCTACTGGACTCAACTTGAAAATTTGATTCCAGTCAAAACTGCATATCTATGCCAATTTTAGACAGATTTTTGACACTCAAACATACTAAAATTTTAATTGCCTCGATCAGAGCTTTCTTGTGGTTTGGAATAAAAATCAGTAGCTCATGACGTTTTAAGTTATTTATTTAAAAATGGGAAACCTTACGTGTAAATCCTAATGCGAACCTAATTAGTATAACAAGCTAAATTTTAATTGACAATAACAAATATGGCAAAGGCATAACGATAAAAATAAACATAAATTTCAATCTGCTCTGCCTGTAATAGTCCACAGCCTTTGTCCTACTAATTTGGAGACGAGTTCCTTAAAAAATACATGTGGTATTTAAAGAACCATTTAGAAACCAGCTGTAAACTTCATTAATATGGCAAACCCTTATTAATTGATGTTGATGAAAGTTAGCAATGATTTTAAAGCCAGTAAGTTTAAAGCATGAAGAAAAGTATTAAATGGTTATGATCACAATAATCTAATAATAATATTATAATATATTTCGCATCTAAACTGTACAGGATAGAGAATGACACCAAAGTGTCACAACACCCAGCCTAAATTAACAAATGGGTAAAATGGCCTGGTGGCTAACTGCACTTCACAGATTTAAAAAAAAAAAGGGTTTAAAAAAAGAATGTAAAACTTAGAAATATCAGGGTGCGGCCTGGTTGATTTCTGTTTTTGTTGCCTAACCGAAAACATACATTACCTGATTTTTACTTGTAGCAATTTCCTTCTATTGAAGGCTCAATCCCTAGCGATGAAAAGTTGGCTTCACCGCCGTGCTTGTAGCTCCCCTTCCGCGCATGCGCGTTACTATATAAAGTGCCTGACAGCGAGCTGGCTTCATCTTCTTCCACTCAGGGTCTACCTTAGCGACTGTGAGGGGAGGCCGGACAGGTGAGGGTGATACACGTTTTTGGTTAGGCAACAAAAACAGAAATCAACCAGGCTGTACCCTGTCATTTCTAAATTTTTATTGCTGTTGAAAACATCCATTACCTGATTTTTACTTAAAGCAGATCTCGTCACCTGGTGGTGGATGCCAAAGACGATGGTTACCCGTGCTACGAGTCGGCTGCCCCAGAGTCTAATGCCCTCGTGGACCGGGCGCCATCCATACAGGCGACTGTTAAACAGGCGATCAGAGAAATCTTCGGACGGGAGATGACTCAAGTGACCTTGTGAGCAGTGACGGAAAAAAGTAAGGCATGAGCCCAAAAGGTCGACCGTGAAAAACGTGATGACGGTCATTGATAGGTTACTGGTTAGGAGTCTGAAGGACGGCGATAGGCGGCATGGATGGTGACCGCGTCCTGGGCAAGGTAGAATGAAAAAAATTAGGCATGCAGAAATGACAGATTTCTCATTACCTTTTACGAGGAGGGTCTTGACCTGAACATCCTGTTAAAAAGACCAGGTTTATTGGTGGCTTGGTGAGTGGAGCGGCCGAGGGACATGCGGTTAAAAGTTAAGATCATGGAACTTGTTTCTTTAGAGGGAAGCAGGGGACAGAGTACTAGGATATGGCATGGTTCCTGTGTCGTGTTCTATTGTTTTTTTTTGTATACTGGGAAGAGCTTCGTTCGCGGTGGCCGTCGAGGTCTTAGAGAGACTGAGGCACTCGAAGAACTAAATGGTCGTAGGGTAAGGCAATGATGTCGTGTTGTAGTCACACTCCCCTCCTACGTATTTTAGATATGGGAGTTTTCGAACGGTGTGGGAAGTCTAAAGAGAACAGGTTGATCCAAACCAAGGAGGGAGTGCGGCCAAGGAACCGAAAGCGGTAATGGATGGGAAACCGCAGGGTTGGAAAAGCGACCAGTGGCCAGGAAGAATTCTTCTGAGGACAGTCTGATGTATCTTCTTCTTTGTGTAGTGTGATGGTGAAAGAGACCGTGAGGACGTAAGGCTAATGAAAGAGCGAAAAATGGTCACGCGGAATGCGGTGGGACGTAAAATGAATAAGCAAGGCTGAAGCAGTGATTGATCGGTTCCTCGGCGACAGTTCCACAAGAGGGGAAAATAGGTGACCAAATTTATGGCAGCGCTCCGACTTACCCTTTGTCTGCTGATGGCAAGCTGCGCCAGGAAGTTCTCGGGAGAAGACCGTGGAACACTGCACTATTCCACTGAAGACTGGAACAAAGGTGAATGCATCGTCAACCTAGCAAACATTGTAGGATGACAGCTGACAAAGATCGGATGATGAAGCGACCGAAGACCAAAAGGCGACCGCGAGATTCACGGCATGGGACAGGCGCATCACCGGAGTAGGGTCCGTGGTTGTAGTAGGTGCCCCGGCGGACGTCGGGACGATGATCGTAGTGAGTAGTGGAGTAGGAGCCGGAGATTCAGACGACTGTGTAGTTTGGGAACCCTTTTGGTAAGGGACAGTGGTGGCCTGATGACATGGCTCACTTTCACATTAACTGCGATTCTCTTGATTCTACGGAACGTTCCTTCGCGAATGAACTTGACTCCTTGGGTGCTTCCGCCCTTGAGACTGAGTCTCTTCGTACCACCGGAGCTATGGTCCCGGCTCTTTCAGCAACCTTACCGCGACACCCATGCGGAAACGAGAAATTTCTCCGCTACTCAAACGGGCGGCTAGAACCCAGCCTGGACGGATGCAGGAGCACCCCGTCTGGATATGGAAGGAGGATGGCCGTAGGGCAGCCGACGAGACTTGGACCTAGCACAATGTTGCTCCATCCAAGGTGGTGTATGGGGCAATGGCGAAATCTTCTTGAATTTTTCCCTCATTAGGCCATTCTTTGGCCGGAGAAAGGCGGCTTCCTGCTGAAGGCGAGAGATTTCGTTAGCCAGAGTCGAGTTTGAGTTGCGGAGAAAGTTCTCGGTTTCTACATGGGTGTCGCGGTTGCTTGAAGAGAGTAGACCATTGCTGCGGTGGCACGAAGAGACTCGGTTTCAAGGGCGGAAGCACGCAAGGAGTCAAGTTCGTTCGCGAATGAACGTGCCGTAGAAGCAAGAGAATCACAGTTAGTATGAAAGTGAGCCATGTCATCAGGCGTTAACTGGAGCCCTCGAAGAAGTTGCGACCGAAAGACGTCCGCAGTCATAAAAACCGCCTGGTGTGTGGCGACTGGTGTGACACCATGGAAGAGAACTACAAGTCCGGTGGTTGAGGAGTGGCCGAAGGAACCGTTGAACTGGTTGCCGGAATCGTTGAAGAGGACAAAGCAAGCGTGTTCTTCGTCTGAATGCCTTTAGTGGATTTGAATTGTCGGCATGAGGTTGACGGGACGACCGTTGAGGACCACCGGCCGGTACCGAGGTTATTATGACCGGGGGGACCAAAGCAGACGTGAATTTCGAGGAAGAGCTCGTAGCTCGACGGGGTTTCTTGAGAGACTGTTTGGGAAGGCTTCGTGAAGAACCTGAATCATCCGCCAAGAGAGCACGCCGATTTGCTTTTTGAATAACACTCTGCCTTGTCTTCCTATACATGCTGGATGTGGAAGTTTGGTCGAAAGTATAGTGTGTGACTTGTAATGGTAACTTGCTGTAGCGCATAATGAATGACCGCTACCTGGGTTGGGTAGCTGGAGTGTGTGTCCTCCCCCTTTTTTTTTTTTACCCTTCCCGCCATATGGATGAGGGAAGAAAGGCGACTGGGTGAGGGAGGTGTGATGATTGCGTGATAAAGTGCAGCTTATTCCGTATTGGTGGAAAAGGCATCCTAAAGGGCAACTGTGGATCGTTGTAAAACCAGAAGAATGAAGACGAACCGTTTTGATGCTATGACGAAAGGAGAAGAGCGGGAGGATCAAGTGAGCCCGCGCAGGTGAACAAAGTGCGAGAGACCTCATCTGCAAAAGTCATGATTTTTGCAATGGGATGACGTCGGGTGCTAGACCTCTTTCAGTACAGGCTGACCTTTGGTGTATTTTTTTTTGGGGGGGGGGGGGGTTATGTATATAACGTTAAAAAGAAAAACTTTACTAACCCAAAAGGGAGAAGAAGCGACCGCGTGTTTGGGGTTTATCATAATAGAAATGGCAGATGCTTGCTACCGATTCTGGAAGGGACGACAGAAAAGCGACTGGCGATGGTTGTGACGGCTAGTGAACGAGCTATTATGTGTTCGGAGAGGAGTCTGGAGAGTGATCGACAGCGAGAAGCACTGCTTATGGTGGGATTAGGCAATCCGTACAGGAAGGCGGAGAAGCTTGCTGCAAGTGTCGGACGATGGTAGGTGATGGTGGACGGACGACCGGTGAGGCGGCAGGGGAAGTCGTTAAATCCCAGCTATAGAAATTTTGATCCTGGCGACCATAGCCGGGGATGACGGAACCAGTGACAAGTCTGGTGAGGTGCTGCGGGGGGACCATAGAATATGGTCCCGGACTTGGAGGAGGCCACCGGGCACGAAGAGGTGAATACAAGTTCAGCGCAGAGGAGGCAAGGAGACGCCAGAACCGAAGAGGTGGCTGCTAATGAGACGACCACAAGACACAAAGAAAGGTCTGGTGGTGGTCCCACGGAGGAATTGGCCAGGTGAAGAGGACGACGAAATGTTTGTTGAGACTAGAGCTGGTGCATCTGACGATGGAGACCAAAGGAGGAAGGCTGGATCTTGGAGACTATCGGCTGTAAGCCGGAGTTAATGGGGAACACCACAGGAGCAGTTGGAGCGGTAGAGGTCATCGTGGCCAGTCTTGGAAAACAGCAGGCTGTAGGACGTACTGACGGGGCGCATGAGGAAGAAGCCCTGGTCGACCAAGCAGAAGGCAGCCGGGGAAAGGGTACGGGCAATCTAGTGAAGATTGTCCTTGAAGGAGGACCGATGTTGGCGTCCAAGGTAGGAGCCGGGGTCGTGGCTAGGGCATCCGTTCAGAAAAGTCCAGAACTGCTTCGAAAATGGAGGGCGGCCAGACCGACGCAGTGGGGCTGCTTGAGACAAACAAGGTAGAAACCGTCTTTGGAGGTAAGATGAATCCTGAGAGGAAGTTTGGTGACCGGTCGAAGAACCGGACACCGGAAGGAAAAGAAGACATAGAAGAGTCCGGGACCCTAGGACGACCGGTGAACCCATTTGGTGACCAAGACATCAGCAGACTGGCCACCGTGGATTCAGAAGTAACCACCAGAACGTCGTGGAAAGATATCGGGAGAACCGAAGAGAGAACCACTCGTTGTGTTGCCCTAGAAAGGAAGGTGAAGCAAGCTCGCTGTCGGGCGCTTTATATAGAGGCACGCACGCATGCACGAAAGGGGAGCTACGGGCATGGTGGGGAAGCCATCTTTTCATCGCTAGGGATGGAGCCTTCAATAGAAGGAAACTACTATAACTAAAAACCAGGTAATAAATAAATAAAGTAATTTGTTGCTGGCGCAACTGGACTGGCAAGGACCCAGGAGGTCGCTGATTGCCAGCCTAAAAGGGGAGAGCATTGACTATATGCTGGTAAAAGGTCGGAGGATTTTTCAAAAGCAGAAATTAAAAGCAAATGAATGAGATAAAATTAAAACAAGTTTTAAAAAATGTTTAAAAAAATAGCATGGCCAAAAGGGTGGAAAGTGGAGGCTAAGGCAGGGTAGGGTAGGGTCACAACTGCTTTGCCACCAAGGTTAGACCTGCCAGGGACACAAAGGTCCCCGATGGCATCGCCAGAAGTGTAGGAAAGGTACGGGAGGGGAGATGGCCAGGTAATGTTTATTTTCGACGGCAATAAAAAAGAAAATTTACCAGAGTATGGTAAAGTCAAAAGGACCGTCTTAAAAATTTGTGAAGGTCACATTTTTTAAGTTAAGCTTAGAAACAGCAGGTGAGGACGCCTCAACAACATCACCAGGTAGAGAGTTCCAAACATTCACCACGCGATTAGCAAAGAAAAACTTTCTACAATCACGCCTTGCCCGAGCGACAAGCAGCTTTTATGTGTAGCCACGTGTTCGGTCACCTCCACGTAAGGTAAAAAACACCAATATGATGGGAAATCAACGTGACCACACAGAATTTGAAAAGTTAAAGTCAAGTCAGCCACGAGACACCAATATTCCAATGATTCTAACATAAGGACTGCCAAACGTTCGACATAGGATTCATTTTTCATCCAAAACAGGTATTTGGTGAAATTTCGCTGAACAGATTCAATGTTGCCAATATCTCCTAATAAATGTGGAGACCAAACAGAACTTGCATATTCCAGGATTAGCCGCACAAACACCTTACCAGGTTAATAATGTAACATCACCTGATGAGAAAGTACGTCCAATCATAGCCAAACGCTCCCTTGCTTGCTTAACGATTTGGTTACAATGAGTAATAAATTTCAAATCTGAGCTAAACACACGCCCAAATCCTTGATAGGATTTACAACGGGCAGCTGCTGGTTTGACAGAAAATGTGTGGTACATACCCGGATTTTTCACGTCCACTTCGAAAGATAGAAAATTTATTTCAGAAATAGGCAACTCCATTTGAATGCCCACTCATTAATGCTAACAAGGGTATTTATTATTAACTCATTTTTTTCGTTATCAGTTTTCACTCTGGAGTGTGTCTTAGCAACATCAGCAAACTTATTTCATGCAACAGAATCTGCAGTAGAAACCATGTCGTTAAAGTATAAAATAAAAATGAGAGGACCAAGGATGGACCTTGTGGGATACCACTAATTACACTGACGTTATCCGAATTTGATGTGCCAACAACCACGCATTGGGTACGGCCAATTAAAAAATCACTAATCCATGCAAAGAGTTTTCCACTAAAGCCATACCATTTCAGCTTAGCGAGCAATTTTGAATGGACAACAGAGTCAAAAGTCTTCGCAAAATCAAAATAACATCCACAGGGATGCTAGCATCCATAGATTCTGTCCAGTCATCTAGAATCTTGAGTAACTGTAGGCTTGTTGATTTTCCCGCAACAAATCCAAATGATCATTACGTAGAATATTTTGTTAGTCTATGAAAGTTAACATTTTACATCGAATAATTTTCTTCATAATTTTGCAAGGAACACAGGTGAAGGCTATAGGTCGATAAATTGAGGGATCAGCAGAGTTCCCTTTCTTGAAAACGGGTACTACATATGCGCTGTTTTCCAAATTGCAGGTAAGGTACCACAATTAAACGACAGATGGAAAAGATAAGTTAAGGGTATAAAAATTTCATTTAGTAGTTCCCTGTTAAAGTGGGCTGAGAAACCATCAGGTCCAGTCGCATGAGTTGAAGGTCTTTTTAACTTCGTCATGATGAAAATTCACATCGTCAAAGCAAGACTGGATTGCCTGGAAGCGGGGGGGGGGGGGGGATTGAGGCTTAATGGCGCCTCGACACCTTGCCTGGAAGGGCTGCATTGGAATAATCTCATTGTCATTCGTAAAATTCGAAGAAAAAAAAACTTTGTTTTCGGTTAGCAGTCCACCATTAGAATGCAGAGGAGGTAGTGATTGTGTTGTACGAGTTTTCTTTTTTACATAACGAAACAAGGCCGTTAAGTTGCCCTCTCCAAGAATCCAGACTTTTTATGTGTTTTTAATTGGTTACAGTAATGGTACGGTAGTTGCACGGAAATTTTTATCGTATTTTCTCTATACAATACCACATGTATTTTTTATGAAACTCTTCTCCCAATTAGTACTACAAAGGCTTTGCTTTGGTCTATTAGAGGTATACGGAAAACCGTATCTGCAATCAAAGTATTGTTATCACTCAAAATACTACCACAACCACAATCACAACCAACCACAATCACAACCAACCACAATCACAACCAACCACAACCACAATCTCTCCCAAGTAGTCAGCAACAGCTACCAGCTAAGTTACCAGTTTCGCTCTGTCTCTACGAACACGCTACTAGGTAAGTAGAAACTTTTTAATTATTATTTTTGGTTGAATCTTGAGTTTTCTAAAGCAAAGTAATGCTCGTACAACTTAACATAAAACATTATTTTTTTCCCTAGTACTTTCGAGTACTATTCCTGAACTGTTTTCCAGTAAATGCTGGATACTTAATTTTGCAAGTAGGCCTACCCAGCAACAATTTCGCCAATAATTCAAGTTTACTCGCAGTTTTAAAATAATCAAACTAGATGAACAAGGCAAATCTTTAAAAAAAAA
>JAHWFP010005579.1:0-14308 GCA_023313725.1 Lithobius niger
GCTGAACACCGTCTAAGCTTGGCTAGGTCCGCCCCAGCAGCACAGTTGTTAGACCTCTGGCTAAAAAGCAGAAAGTTCTGGGTTCCAGTCTCAGCCGGTGCAGTTTTCTTTCTTTTTCATTATAGAGTGTATTTCACAGGGCCAATCTACACTGTTGACTATCACTTTCCTTAAGGACCCTAAAAGGTAATGAAGTGGTTCTCACGAGTGCACGCATGGTTTTTTTTTCTTAGCGCATGAAACATGTTTTTAAGCCATAGTCTTACAAAACGTTTTCCGATCCGATATGCATCAACGCTTTCACCAAGCAATTCCTGGAGCCGATGAGAATATAAGCCAGAGCTCCATTCACATGATCGTTTTGAAAAGAATCTACACCACACGCTATGGCTGTTTGCTGTGACGTGCATATCACGTGACTGAGCTAGTCCAATCAGACGGCCAAACAGCCGTTGTTCTCGTTCGTCATTGGCTAACTCATGGTGACATCACGGCAATCAGCATTGTTTAAGCATTGAAGAGTTTAAGCATTGTTCAGAGGCTGGGCACAACTGAAAACTCGGATCTAAAGAAACACCTTCATACAATATGCAACATTTGCCTTCTGAACAAAATATAAGCTACTGGAGTTTTTTGTCTGATACTAAAAAAAAAAATCATTGCCCGCATCTGAAAAATCACGAATAAAAAGAAAAGAAAAAATACCACAAACACCATCAATTTGTTTTAGTACCACTCCTGAGAACCATTTAATTAGTTTTTAGCGGCCTAAAAATAATTTGTAAAAATGTGCACGCACGAAGTGGATGTTATTTTTACAAAGTAGCTGTTTTACAGTTTACTAATTTTTCACCTATTATGAAACCAAAAAAAAAAACGTTATGCAACGATAATGAAACGAAACGATTACTATGGCAACTGCCTTAAAGATATTTTTTTGTGAAAAAAAATTAGTACGTTTTTTTTTAGTCATGGCCTTAGCACAGAATATCCAAGTGGCGTATTTCTGGTGCCAAATCTGGGGTCAGCAGGGTTTTTTTTTTTTAGCAAGATCCGGCGAAGGAAGTGGGGTTGATAATTCGTTCCTAACCGAGAAAATGGAAGAGATTTCCTTAATAGCTTTTAATTTGGGATGATCCTTGTATCCTGTGACCATTTCCTTAATGCTGTCATGTAATAATAATGATTGCAGATTTGGATGAATGTGCGAAGGAAAATGGGGGCTGTGCCCATACTTGCACCAATAACAGAGGGTCATTCAAGTGTACTTGCAAAACTGGATATCAACTCTTGGCTGATGGAAAGGGATGCTATAGTAAGTAAATATTTGTATATTGGTATTGTTTGTAAGCTTCCCCCCAACCCCCACATTTTATCCATTTCTGCCCCTGGGCTGAACACATCCATGTGCAACCTCCCATCATGCCCCACCCCTTCCCCCAAAAAAAATTTCGGCGTTAGAAAAAACTGTCAGTCTTGGGAAAAGACTTCAGGAAATTTTTTTTTTATTTTAAAAATATTCGTGTCAGCACAGGAAATCCAGAGCATCGGAAAAGAGCTTCAACAAGTAAATAAGTAAATGGGGGGGGGGGGGGACCGGGGCTTAATGGCGCGTCGAGAGCTAGGTGGTCCGAGTTGCCACTGTACCACATGGGCCATGGTAGCCTAATGGTTATCAAGACCATTTCATGTGCAAGAGGTCCTGGGTTCGATCCTGACCTCAGCCAGGAAGAGAAAGGCCCTGTGATGCCTCGTTCTCATGTCGATTGTGGCATATGTAAAAGAACCTAGGAATTTCCGATTGGAATGACCTAGCAAAATTGTCCCACTCTCCTTCTGGCGTTATGGCTTCGGCTGGGAGCGCGGCAAACTTACAACTTACAGCACCACACATTACAGAGATATTAAAAAAACCCAATCTAGATCCTATCATTGATCTGTACCTCCTGCAAAACTTTAAAAAAAGAAAAAACACCGGACAGGAGGACAGACTTATCGCCCAATTGACGCGCAATGTCATGCGGAAGATGGAAACGACGACGCACATCATCAAGTTGGCGACAATCAACAAGGAAGTACCGGACCGTAAGCGACGGTGCACACGTGCTTTTTTTTGGACGCTGCGGTGACGCATCCAATCAATGCACACGTGCGTTTTATTAACGCGCGTTGACGCTGCGGTGCCGCTTCGGTGACGTATGTGCGCGTTCGGTTCCCTAACCTCGTGTACAAAAAATTATAGTTTGAAACCAATGAGACGATGTTGCTTTATTCGCCTACCTCGTGAACAAAAAATATATTTTAAAACCAATGCGATGAATTTTGGTACACTGATGTACTAATTTAAGACGTACCAGGGAAAAATGTTATACATCCTTTGCAGATTAACTAAAAAATTCGGATAAGTTCTTTACTTACTTTCCAATGAGTCATCAATCATTTCTGCAGCAACATTTCATATTTCAGGATAGTTCTTTACTCCCCCAATAAACAATTCCATGTCTATTTCTTCGAAATTGGACGCCATTTTCGGTAACGCTTTTGCGGTAAACGGCGGACGTGTGCACCGCTCAAGTCACCCAAGGTACTAAGAGACGCAATTGCGTTTTTTAACGCTTGTTTACCGCCGCGTTGACGAGGGGAATTGCGGTGCAAAACGACCGCACGAGCGGCGGGTGGTAACGCAACGCCGACGCAGGTACGTGTGCAGTACCCAACAGATGGCACGTAAACCAAACCGCAAACGCGGTACCGCAACGGCGGCAATCGCACGTGTGCACCGGCGCTAAGTGGCCGTCGACACCAATGACATTCAGGAGAGTCAAACCCCTATAAGTAAATGTTCTGCTTGGATACATATAAGGGAGAAATAAAACCATAATAAATTCCCTTCAGTGCAACGAAGCCATTACAAATCATCACAATTAACTTTTAATTGAAAAAAAAATTGTATTTATTATTAATTTTTAGGCATGACAGCTGAAAGCAGGAGCGTAGTTAGTATATGCGGAGCTACTCTCCCTTCTCCTTACATCCCCCATCTCCCCCTCCCCCCAAAAAATAAATCACAGAAGTTGTAATTAAAACAAAGCAGCCCCTTCGAAACAATTATGGGCTTCTCTTTCATATACTACTACTTAGTTCTTTAAAGAGCTCGATGCAATTATCCAGAGTCTTTCAACATTTTTTGAGAACTTTGTAAGCAACTTGCAGCAAGGTGATCAGTACTTTGTGTTTACCGGAGTCGAAGTGGCGAGGAAAAAGCGCCTATGCCATTTGGAAGGGTGACAGGGGTGACATGGGGTCTTACCATATAAACTTACTTATACATCTGATATAGTGACGTAGGCCTCTCCTCCAACCATCGTTAGGTGGTCTGAGGAAGTACTATAAACTCACCATGCAAAGTCCAGGGCCGAGTCCCGGAAGCTTTTGCTCGTTTTAATATTCGGCTGTCATTTCCGGATTCAGTGTCCATTTTTAAAACGTCTTCTATGTTTTAAGGATCGCCGTTTGGTTGAAATTCACAGTTACATTGAACCATTTTGTTGAGTGGAAGGCTGGGAGTGAGGGGGGGGAGGGGGAGAGGAAGGGGGAGAGAGAAGTTAGGGGGAGGGACGATTTGTGCCTGAAAGGAATAGTCACTAGCCGGAAAACAGTCCGAAATAGGGCACTCATTTTTCTTCTGTGGAAAAAAAGTACCCAAGGGATACCAGAAGTGGCAACGAAAGGGTACCTGTGCCTTGGCGTCCTGGTCCCAGCTGTCCATCTCTGACTTCTTACAAACCCGGGTTCGATCCTGGTGAAGGGAAGTGTATATGTACGGGTTTTTCTCCGGTTGTTTCTCGCCCGTTGCACTAGGGTTTCCTCCGGGTACTCCGGTTTCCTCCCTATGCGGCAAAAAAACAACTGTTTACGATGGTGCTTCCTTCCACTTAACATCCGCCGCTCGAGCCTTCAAAAAGCTGTATAACTACCGGCCAACAACGTATAACGTGCCATGGCACAAAGGCACTATGGCCAGTTCGAGCCGCCTGGTGTTTACACCAAACAACAACAACAGCAGACAAAAAAATTGAACACATCCGCAGTTTCCAATTAGTATTTTTTTTTTAAGTAGGAGAAACATATGTGACTTATACTGACAAGTATAGGCATTTCAATGATAAGATCTTCCCCCCCCCTTTCCTGCTTAAAAAAATTGGATAATTTTTTTTTTTTTTGGATTCGAAAAAAAGCGACTGCATCGATTACCTAGTCGCAACCGGTCTTCTGTACACTTCCGCCACTTTCGGGCTACTTCCGCTTCTTACTTCCGGTTTAACGGTTTATTCACTGTGTTTTTGTACATGAAGCATTGCAGATGCTTTTTCAGGCCACATTTAAATTGGCAATCGCAAATGCTTTTATTTACAGTTTTGGAATTATATCTCGGTTCACATCAACTAAAATTATATTGTGTCGCCAATTTACAGAATAAAAGCAGCGACTAATTAACAAACAACTTTTTCTTTTAGTCGTAGAAGATGATGACCCTGGGCCTCAACGGGGCGATTTGCCAGATATCAAAGCAGCTTACCGCCCGCGTCCACAAGGCTACCCAATGCTGCGTTTCCAGACAACCCCATCTCCCATAGTTCCACTCGTGGAACACAGCTTTGATCACGCCTTGGAGTTCTTGGATGGTCCACATCGTAAAGAAGGTTTGTAAGTGAGATTTCTGCAATTAAGGATCTCGTTTAGTATTTTTTTGTTTTGGCAAATAAAATGATTTGTTTTGCTTTCTCGGTGCGGATTTTTTTTTTTAAACGAATGCCATCGATGCATACTGATTTTTTACGTATGTAGTCCCAAACAAAGACATTGAAAATTATAAAAAATATTTTGGATAAACGTGTCAAGAACCTACCAAGTTAAAAAAAAAAAAAAAAAAAACGAATTGCAAACTTAAAGGGAGGATGCCACCGAATTAACATCTGCAGCATCTAACCGTATCGCGTTCTCTCTCGCAGCAAGCAAAGGAATACACAAAGCAATAGAGCAGTGTACATTTGCCGCCATATTGGCACCAGTATGGGTTTTGGAGGGCATAACTACAAGGTGCACTACAGAAAAATGGAGGGAAAAACAACGGAAGAGCGGATTTCTTAGGCTTAAAATAACGTTGTTTTCTCCAACAACAAAAATCGTGCGTTTTAGGTCTAAGAAATCACTCTTCACAGCATCGGCTTCAGTATGACGCCCTTCTGTTTCTCTCTGCAGTGCCCCTTGCAGCTAACCCATAATACTACGTCGTGTCACTGCTCTATACCTTTAAACAAAACAAACAGGCACATGCCTCCTTAATTATTAAGTAAAAATTTGGGACGTCCTCGTATACTAGGGAGGAAGCTGTAAAGGTTAACGATATTACTGTCACGAGATGGCGGCAGGGTATTTCCTTATATTTTACTGTGGCGCCATCTGGTGGCATTAATATCGTTAATTTTTTTACAGTTTGCTTTCTGTAGCACGAGGACGTACCAAATTTCGTAGGTTAAAAAAAAATGCGTTCAGGGATGATAATAAAACACAAGAAAGCTCCACGCATCAAACGAGTGAATGTCGTAATTTGGCTTTATTATTCAAAGAGGTAAAAAATAAATAAAAATAAAAACACATAGCTACCTCTTTTTACCTCTTATTTTATCTCTTTTTTTTTACCTCTTTGAATAATGAAGCCAAATTACGACAGCTTCGAAATATAAGGTACTGTTCACTCGTTTGATGCGTGGAGCTTTCTTGTGTTTTATGACGTACCAAATATACTCAATAATTCAGAAGGCTCGTGGCTTGTTTGTTGCGTTGATAGATAGTTCTTTGTGCGTTCCTTTGCTGTCTTAGAGCAAGCGCTAGAGAGAACTAGATAGTGCTCGATGCTCCAGATTTTCGTTTGGTGGCAACCCGCCTTTAAGCAAAAAGACAGTTTATAAAATTATTTATCTTCTGGTTGAGTTGAACACGCAGCACTTCTTTTGCGATCCTAACAGTCGGTTATAAAAAGAGAAAACGGTATTAGAAGACTGAAGACCTAGCCATCACAGGTGGGAAGCAGCTAAAAGTGTCTTATAATATAATATAATATATGCAAGTTCACCACAAAAACTGCGGTAGGACAACGGAAGGGCTGTGAACCTCTGACACCGAGCCTAATTTAAATGAAAGTATAGATTATGGGCAACAAGACAAAAGGGAGAGAACAAATACCAGTTAGTCATGAGAGGGGGCGCTTTAAAAATGGCTCAAGAGCCTCCTGTCTAAGCCGACGACAAAAATCCTGCACTGTGGGTTGGTTTACAGTAGACGCGCTTAGTGAATTCCATACATTCACCACGCGTGCCGAAAAGAAGTGTCG
Organism: Lithobius niger; assembly: GCA_023313725.1. Classification (NCBI taxonomy): domain Eukaryota; kingdom Metazoa; phylum Arthropoda; class Chilopoda; order Lithobiomorpha; family Lithobiidae; genus Lithobius; species Lithobius niger. Next base: position 6,395 of record JAHWFP010005579.1, read on the forward strand.
GCGGCAACCCAAGCGTGATACCTGTGCCACTAACTTCCAACCATGACCGCGTGTACGTGCTGGGTCAGGTGACATGTCAAAAAGAGGGGGGCAAACCGCAATAATGCCATGTAGAATCTTAAAAGTTAGTGTTAGATCGTATCTAATTCTACGTAATTCAAGGAGTTCGAGACCTGTAGCCTTAAGGCGCACAGAATAATTCAAGTCTCGTAGGCCTGCAATGCCTTTAGTGAATTTACTTTGCACAGTTTCAAGGAGGTCAATGTCCTTAACTAGATTGGGGGACCAAACTGGGGTGGCGTACTCCAAAAGTGGTCTGACAAACACCTTAAAGGTCTTTGTAAATGGAAGCAATTTAAAGCTGGTGGAAAATTAAGATTTTTGTGTTTTTTTTTTTATTATTCCCCTCGGGACTTAAGAATACTACACTGTCGGGTTGGAGGGCCTCTATAGTTTTTCTATCCCCCAACGGGCAATTTTGTACGGGTTCCACCATGTGACAAAAGGGAAATAACACAAGTGATAGCTATAGATACAATCACTGTTTTTCACAGTTAGGGTGGAAAACAAAACAAAAATAAACATAAAATAAAAATAAAAATAAATAAACGAAGCAAGCAGTCTGCATTAAAGACTGGCCTTGTGAGAAACACAATACACTAGTCAGACAAAGAAAGAAAAGACAACTGCCTCGATTGGGAACGGGAAGTCCTGGGTTCAAGTCCCAGTCGGGGCAGTCGTCTTTTCTTTCTTTGTCAGACTAGTGTATTGTGTTTCCTCACAAGGCAGTCTTTAAAGCAGACTGCTTGCTTCGTTTACCCTTTACCTTGTGATTTCTTCTTCAAAAATAAACAAATTTGGAACCTGAACCTGTTGGTCCTGGTAGCACTCACTATCCATACAAGTGAACTGGCCCATGCTGCTAGGTGGTGGTAGCTAACCTTTAATACCTTATGAACACCGTGTTCTGGCACGTTTACATTTTCATGGCGGGCAGGTAGTGTTTTGGTTCAACTTACGTAACTTTGCTTAGAGCTTCATTCTGTTGTGTTTTGTAGCGTTTTTTGGAAGTTGGAAGTTTTATAACTTTCCAATTTACACCAGCTGTCTTTGATACTCATTAAAAGTTGGAAACGTGATGGCTGCCAAGCCCACACAGGTTTTATTTCAATAATGGACATTATGGGAACCAGCTGGGACAACCCATGTATTGTTGCATCATACGTTTTAAATTTGCATTCTTAACGAATCGCTTCCATTATTGATACAGAAGAAAGTAATATAAGGAAGTATAATTAGCATTCTTTACACAGTAGAATTCTAAAGACTAAGCTATTACTGAATTTCTACTTTAGAGTGTGTTCCTGGAACATTTGGGCAAGATTGCTTGTTGAACTGCCGAGATTGTAAAAATGGGGGAACTTGCAACAGTCGACAAGATGGCTGCGATTGTTTAGCAGGCTATACTGGAATCAACTGCAACGCTACTTGCCCTGAAGTAAGTTTGTTTACTTGTGTACTTTCAGAATCATGATTTGTAAGCTAGTGTGAGTACGAAGTGAGTGTTCCAATTTGTAGTTTAATACCGTACCTTTTTGTACGTATAAAGTTGTGATTAATTGAAATTGTTATAGTTTACATAGATGTAGTATTATTTTCCGTGACAACACGTAAAATCATGGAAAATGTGGCAAAAGACTCAGTGGGAAAAAAAAATACTACATAACAACAGGAAAACACACACAACCACCTGGCAGAAACACAACAAAGTTCTTTTGAATTTTCGGTGAAGTCAACACCCGTTAACCTTCTTCAGAAAAAATGTCAACAACACAAAAAACCTCCTAAAACTACATGTCAAAAGTTCGCGAATTCCAGATTTCAAAATACCGCCGGTTGCCGGTATTTTGTGAAAAAATACTAATTTTTTTTCTTATTGAGCAGCATTTCTACACATACAATTGGAAATGCTGTGGGATACAAACAGATGTAATTTGCAAACATGCGCTAATTTTTCTTCAACGTAACCATTACTGAGCGTTAGTGGGCTGTGAAAATTTATTAGGTTGTATTTTTAATACAGTATTCATAAATCCACAATGCCTTTTTAAAACACCGTCACCATCCTGCAACTTTAACATCCTGCCTGTACCAGAAAAATTATTTTTAAATCTCTGAGCATTGGATCAATGTAACTAACCCTTCCCCCCCAACCCCTCCCCTCCCCCCCAGGTAAAAAATAATAATAATTAAGCTTTTTAAAATAGAGAAGAACTTGACTGATTATTTGTCATTCACTAGGGTGTAGAAACCTGACGCTGCAAATATGAGCGCAGCTTTTTCAAATGTGACATAAAAAATCTGGTGCACTAATTACTGTTAATTTGTGTAGTGTCATAATTTTACACTATGTGTGTCACAACGTTATTTAACATTATTTTTTTAATAAGTAAAAAGTAGCAAGTAAAATCAACACATTACTGTGCTTAAAAACGTTTTTTTTTAGTAATTAATATGTAATGAAACGTATCAATGTATGGTTTTCGATAATACTGTGTTTTCCTGTTCTGTAGGATTTTTACGGCGTAGGTTGTAACCAAGTGTGCAAGTGTCAGAATGGTGGCAAGTGTGATCATATAACTGGAAAGTGTACATGTCCTCCTGGTGTCAAAGGATTGAAGTGTGAGGATGGATGTCCAGCTGGTATGTTTCACACATAAATATATATTGCTTATTGAGTAGTTTTGTAAAAATCAACTGTTATTAGTACATGTCCAGAGTTCAGAATGGCTGAGGTTAACGTGACCACAAAACAAAACACTTCTGTAATGCAATGAGTGGCATGAAAATTTATTGCAGCTCATACTTTATACATAGAGTATGGAGAAGTCAGGCATTTCTGGGTTTGAAGACTTCCGTGGATTTGTGGCGAAACAACGCCTTTTTAAGTTCTAAACATACAAACAAAACATCTGAAAGAAAGTTTGTTTTTTTCAAATTCTCAGAATTTCAAATGTTTTGTTTCGTTGTCATGTCAAGCTCAACAGTCCTGGATTTACTCAAGCCATAAACCTCATGACCTTCATTGTTGAGCCAGATCATTTATACTACACACACGACTTTGGTATTTGACAATGAAAGACGCAAGCAGGTGGGGCCTGTTTATAGACTTAACACTGTTGTTCTTGTTACAGGATTTTATGGCAAACGTTGTGATCGACCATGCCCGATGATGTGTCCTGGAGCCCGCTGCAATCGAGTTTTCGGATTCTGTGAATGCGATCCTGGGTTGTTTGGTGCTTACTGCAACCTTCCGTGCCCTGCCAATACATACGGCCCTAACTGCCGGGAACAGTGTAAATGTGTGGATGAACACACCGTCAAGTGTGACTCAAAGGTTAGGCAGAGTGAGACATTGTATGAGCTAGGAGGTTGTTAATTTTTTTATTGCGATTCAACCAATTGTTGTTAATGTTACCTTTTCAGACTGGTACCTGTCAGTGTCGTTCTGGTTTTGTCGGTAAAAACTGTCAGAATCGATGCTCCGACGGTTATTGGGGAGATGCATGTCAGCATGTTTGCCAGTGTGCACCAGGAGCCACGTGTGACCCCGGAAGTGGAGCGTGTTTGCGCGATTGTCCAGCCGGGTATACTGGAACTAACTGCGATGAAGGTAAAGGAATGGAGCAATCACCATATGTCTACTGTTTCGTTCTTAGCCAAAGCAGATTTAAATTATTAATTTGTTTCTACTTTTGTAATAGCTTGCGAAGAGGGAAAGTATGGACCCAACTGCATGCAGACATGTTTATGCAGAATGCGCGAGTGTGATAGAGTGAGTGGCATTTGTCTTTGCGAACCAGGAAGGATGGGAGACGATTGCCTGAATGGTAAGCAGTAATTACAAAACTTTTCGTGTTATTTTCCTTATACTGTGTAGCACCAAATAGATTTGTAGCCTTAGTGTTTTCTTCTTAATGAACTAACTCACACTACTATGCAAATGATCTACTTGTATTCCAACTGTATTAACAAAAGTGAGTTAATTGCTGCTGTTTTTGATATTTGACTAAGCAGAATGGACAAGTTGCTACAAAAAGTATGGCTGCCATTTGCTGAGAATTCATTGATTAAGGTGAAGCGTAGTTGAGGCATAAGAAATAATGAGTACCTTTGTAAATATTTAAAAACACACAAAATGATTAATTTATTTACTTATTTGCAAAGTATTTATTTTAAAGCTTTATAACACTGTGCAACGAATTCTCAGTTATTAAATCGACCACAGGAGGACGCATAAAACTCTGTAGTCTTCTCTTTCAGGGTTCAACCCAGAAAGTACAAAGCAAACCTTTGGTACAAAGGGGTGTTTGCAATTCATTTAAAGACTTGCAAATTCTCATTTATTACCTTCTTTCATAGATAAAGAGCAATAGCACTTATTTTGTAATCACCGAGAATTTATTTCCTTGTTGCCAGTTACGACTGGCCCCCCCCCCCCACCTTCTTTCCCATAAAAAAAATCAACTTTTCCATTGTTTGATCCCAAATACAGTTAAAGTATTTATGAATTTGACATAAATCTTTCCATGGTGTTGAACTTGGGTATAAATTATTGTCACATGGTTAAAAACATGTCCTTTCATAGTCGAAATATGTCAGATAAAGATGCTAACGAAATATTGCTAATGCCCAGTGTTTTACACGTTGAACTGTACTGTTTACATGTAATTATATTGTGGGATAACCTGCCTCTACAAATTTGTAGCATCATAACACAGAGAAGAAAATAGGTCTAAACTGCTAAATTTTTTTTAATAATGGTTTAAGAGTCAGCCATTAAAATTAATGTGATTGTACTTAATTTACATTTGTTGGTATGGATTACATACAGTTAAAGGGTAGAAAGGGTGTGAGCTAGGGCACCCATAGTTTTCACATTTTTTTCCCACGTTTTATATACTATTTTTTATTTTTTATTTTCACAAGTCAAACCTTGATGTTTTCCACATTTTATTTGTACGCTAAATCTCAATTTTTTTTAATATATTTTTCGCTTTACTTTAGACAAACTGTAAGGCCTCATTTTTTTTTAGACACATTCAGCACAGGTTTCACCCAGTAAGTTTAGACCGTCATCTTGCATTCATAAAGCCTGTTACCCTAACACTGCTGAACCAGAATTCTTCCTAGCACTGCAGTATATCTGCTGGCAAGAAGTTCTCCGATGAAGGATTCCCCTGTCAGACGTGAACACATACAAGAGTGTGTATGAAAATAGATTTAAATTTTGGGCAAAAAAGAAGTGTAAATTGGCCAAAAATCGAAGTTTGTTTTCATGTATGCTCTTGTGGGTGTTCACGTCTGGTCAGGGGCGTCCATCATCTCAGAATCCTTCTGTTTCTTACTGATATTTTCTAGTTCCATTCCTTCTTTTTAACTGCAGCCTTCTGGGTCGCAATAATTATGCTGTCTGTACAATTGCTGTGATTGTAACAATTACGTGAGTAACAATTACGTAGTGACAAGGAACTGGCCAGGGCTTGTTATCAAAGGAAGAGGGGGACTTAGTGCATTTTTCCATAAGTTTTTTTTTTTTATTTTTCGTTTTTCAGCACACATTTTTTTACGCATGTCAAGTTTTTTACAATTTTCACATTTTCACACCTGCGGTAAAAAATTTTGATGACGCTCAAACTCAAAAGTCAAAAATACTCATCAGTATTTTGCGAATTTTCGATAGGCATTTTGTCCATACAGGTGTAAACTATGGTGCTCCTATCGTCTTCAGGTTTAAATAAAAGTGCTTCTACAGTTATCTGCATCGCTGTTGTGCTAGCTGATCGTGGAATATTTGAAAAGTGCTTCTTCAACTGATCATGGAATATTTGAAGAAACGCGGGACAGCTGAAGAAGCACTTTTATTTAGGCCTGAAGAAGATAGGAGCACCATATTTTACACCTGCATGGACAAAATGCCTATCGAAAATTTGCGAAATACCGATGAGTATTTTTAACTTTTGAGTTTGAGTGTTACCAAAATTTTTTTTACCGTAGTTACAGAACATTCAAAGTACGATGGTTGCATTTTTTTATTTTCACACCTGCTCGCACTCCTTGTAGCTTAAAAATCGCACTTTAAAACATTTAAAAATAAACTTTTTCTTTTGCAGCCTGTCCAACTGGAAGTTTTGGTGCTAGTTGCTTGCATAACTGCACTTGTCAAAACGAAGCCTCGTGTGATTCAGTGACGGGAAAGTGCAGCTGTACACCTGGATTTTACGGAAAGAACTGTGAAAAACGTAAGATCCATTCTTTGACTTTATTAAGTGCAGAAATCATTACTCAACGGTGGACTTGCTTGCTTGCAGTACAAGCTTGGCGGCATTGGTTTTAGTTAGGGCCTCAAATACAACGGTTCAAGTGGGGTGAGAATGTAACGTTTGAATCTGTTTGCATTTTTGATAAGTGCTAGAAAGCCTGATGAGGTGCTGGTTGAGAAGGGATGAGAATTTCTTAACCCATTTGACACCCTCATTATCCGTGGCAATCGAAATTTTCGTGGAAATCCCAAACAGCTCACAGAATTTTGCAGATTTTGTTTATCTTTCAGTCATTTCCAACATTTAAGATGTGATAATTATTGATGTTGCCCAAAATTTAAGACTGTGTGTGTATTCCAAAATCTTAAGTTGGCACGCGTTGTGTTGTGGTCACTTTAACATTTTTTTTTGCCTGGAAAAGCTAAATGTAGTACAAAAATAAAGCCTTGTTCTGCTTCAACACGAGCTTTAAAATTGCGGTTGTTCACACAGAATCTTGTAACTGATATCCGCAGAAAATCATTCTCCCTGATAAAACGAACGATTTTTATGTACATGTGCTGTTTTCATCTAATGAATAGGTACAGTGCCCAAGAATACATCTATACAAGTACTTACACGTGAACATCTCCTTTAAATTTGTACATTTGTTCATGAACTATAATGTTCATTAAATGAACCAAAAATGGTTTCGCCGTTTAGAAAAAAAAGCCTTATAGCTCACATTCTTATGGGACCCACAGCTGTGAAAGCACACAAATAAAAACGAATTAGAGTTCACTCGAACGAAACGAACTATAATTTGAACTCCAATTCCAGGAACAAGGATTGTTTTTATTCCTTGGATATATCAGAAAGTGAACACAATTTGTATTTGAATTGGGCTATATCTGTGAGAGTGTGTGTGGTGGGTTCAATTTGTGTTTTATATACCAGTCATTTTGTTATTGGTGCTTGTCTTGTCTTGGTTAGTGGGTCTTCATTTTAATTCTTTTTCGTTTAAGTGGCTATGTGTATTTTGTGTGTGCATTTGTAATGTGTGAAACATAAAAGTTCTTTCTTGTTAAGGGCGTTTGTTTTGTCGAATTTAAGTGGACAAGGAATGTTTTATTCCCGAGTAATATCAGAACTGAACGCAGATTGTGTTTAAAATGGGCCATGTCAGTGAGTGTTTAATTTGTGTATTATGCAGACGTTTTATTATTTGGCGATTTTTCCGGTGTGCTGTTGATTGCATCTAATAAATACGCCCAAGAACTTGCACGTGAATGTCTCCTTTATATTTGTACGTGTTCCTGAGCTATAATGTACATTACCGAGTGCGCTATGCGTGTTTATTTTGTAGGTTGCCCTAACGGACGCTACGGTGTAGACTGTCTCTCGCTCTGTGTGTGTCAAAATGGTGCAGAATGCGATTCTATTGAAGGGAAATGCACATGCACATCCGGGTGGACTGGGCGTAGATGTGACCAGCGTGAGTGGCACATTTTTTTTAAAGAGAGTCGGTTAATGATTCTCGTGCGATATATGTCTGTTAAAGTTAACATTTCACATTGTTTAACAGCATGCAGTCCAGGACGTTTTGGTTTGA
>JAHWFP010005580.1:0-11205 GCA_023313725.1 Lithobius niger
ATTGGATGCTGCGCTTTACATTCGCAAAGTTACCCCTTTCCCCTCAATCCTAGTCGCTCACGCCAGGACACTCAGTACAGTTTCGTCGGCAAAGTATCCTTATGGAAAAACTGATTTTAAGAGTCACACTTTGTTGCAAGGTACACGCACCGCATCGATCGACAATATTTTCAATGGTGACGTTTCGAGTCACTATAGGATTAGTTAAACACGCAGCCTTCAATGGGGTGTATTCGAACGACCCGTTTTTCTTCGAACATTTTGGCTTAACTTGACTGGCGTTGTCGGTTGATGGTGTGACAACTCGAAGCCACTGACTTGTGATTTCGACAATAATAAATATGTACAGGCTTACACGTCGCTGTAGAAGGACTAGGAATACAGTACCACAATACAGGCGTGGCTATTTCTTACGCAGATTTCAAGTCAAACGGTAAGACGTTGTTTTGTTTCGATTTAACGGCAGATTCAAATAGCAACGATCCTACGCATGTGTCTTTAGTTAACAATGGCTTCGTGCGTGTAGACTTGATATTTTCGTCAAACTTGGCTCAAAACGTCACAGTTGTGTTTTTGGGTGAAAAAGCTGCTTTGTTGGAAATTGATGAAAAACTAAACGTATTCTCTACAGAATGAATACTCAACAAATAGACGATATTTTGCGTCCGTTGTGTAGTGATTTTCAAGGTGTGTTTCCTGACAATCATATTCCGAGAAGGAAGGGTTGGGCCGTAATTAATCTTGACAAGTGTGACAAACCTGGCAGCCATTGGGTGGTTTTGGGTGACTGCGAGTACTTTGATAGTTTCGGATTGTTACCTCTTACAAGTACTTTGCTCGAACATTTAAAGAAGAGGTATGATGGTGATAAGTGGCGGTATAATACTGTAAGCTTCAAGATTTTAACACGAAGACTTGTGGTCATTTTTGTATTTATATCTTAAAACGTTGCGAAGGGGCTTCCCCCTCTTCAAATTATTGATTTTTTAAGTAGTAAACCAGATGTAGAACGATTATGTTAATAAACTCGTAGTGTAATTGTTATTTATGATTATGTGAAATAAACGTGTAAAATTTGTCTAATTTTTATATAATTTTTTATTTATTGTGTTTTTCTTCGTCCCCAGGCATAGTGATGTTTACATGTGATCAGTGTGGACGAGCGTACGGGACAAGGGCGCTCCTGGCATGTCACACGAGGGCCTTCCACGATCGTAATCACGTTTGTGACGTGTGTCATTGGTCCTTCTCAAATGACATCAACCTGCGACGTCACTCTAGGCTACACCTCGTCACGTGCCCCGTCTGCCGCAGTGGCGGATTTAAGGAAATAGCCTTGAGGGGCAAAGCCCTATATAAGGCTCCCTGCCTTCCCGAAATTCTGAGGACTTGGTAAACGTGCTTTGTTAGTTCTATTCTACACTTTTGCACTACTAATGCCTGGGAAATGAAGGCCCCTTTTACCTAAAGGTGCCCCCCCCCCCCCCCGTTAAATCCGCCCCTGGTCTGTCGGCTGACGTTCTCGACGCATGAAGCTTTCCTGCATCACAGCATCGAGGCTCACACCACCCAACCACCAGAACCGCCCGTGTTTCGAGAAGAAGCGTCGGCATGTAAGTCCTACTTTAAAAGGTTTGTGTACACGTTGTCCAGCGACACGTGTGACGTTCGTGACTATTTGGAGAACGTGAGACGTCACCTTTTGACTTTGTTCGACTTACTGCTCCGAGAGATGGGACAATTTTAATTTCTGATCCGTATCAACGTTGTTTTGGAAAAAATACGTTTTGATGGTGAAACTAAATGTATGCCCATCTATTTGTGCCGTAGCGTGCATCATCTGTTGTCAATAGAATTTGTGGAGGTAGAATTACTTCATGCCATTGGTAAAATTCTAGATCAATTGGACACTTTTCAGAAACATGGTTCAGGTTGGGTGGTTTTTAGGATCGAAGGCTGTGACGTCCACGTGGGAAGGTACGTCCCCCGTAAGCGGTGGGTGTGGAAATGTAGTCCTTGACAAATTTTTGCTTGATAAACAGGTAGTAGTTAACGTTTTGTGCGATGACAATAAATGTTTCTTGTACAGCATTAAGGCTGCTTTGTACCCTGCAGAAAGTCACACCAATAGAGTAAGCCATTATGTAAATATGTCACTTGGTTGGATTTGAGCAAGTTTTCCTTTCCTACACCTATAAGTGAGATTGCAAAATTTGAATCTCAGAATAACTCGTGCATTTTGTTGTATGGGTACGAAGACAAAAATCTCTTTTCGATTTATTTGAGCAAAGGAACTAATTGTCGGGAAGTTAAACTATTGTTGGTTAACAGTAATCATTACTGTTGAATTAAGAATTTCAATAGGTTGGTGCATACAAATGATAAGAAATACGTGTGTCACTATTGTTTCTCGTACTTCCGTTCCAACGCTGCTCTGGTTGATCATCTCAGATTGTACACGACATTTGAGCATCAACAAATCAAGATGCCTGCTGAGAAACCGTACATGGAGTTTACAAGGTACGACCAGCAATTACCAGTTCCGTATGTGATGTGCCTAGATTTTGAATTGATACTTTCTAAGATAAGTTCGTGTAAGTCGGATCCTTCGTCCTTGTTTACTCACAAAACGAGTTTACACCAGCCGAGTGGTTATTCTTACGTTGTGGTTGCGCACGTGGTAGTGTTTACGCGCATGGGGTGTTTCGAGATGAAAATTGTATGGAAAACTTTTTTACTCATTTAGAAGTAGTTTATTCTGAGATTCAAAGTATTAAAGAACGAGTGCTTCCTTTGGTACCCGAATATGCTTGGTTGTTAGAGTATGCTAGCGCAACTCGTTGTCATATTTGTGGTAATTTGTTCGGTGTTGGTGACATCAGGGTACGAGACCACTGCCATTTGAGCGGCAAATACAGAGGTGCAGCTAAGAATACGTGTAATTTACAGTACAAGTTTAAGGATTTTCTCCCCATTTTCTGCCCATTTAAAATCATACGATGGCCATCTAATCGTAAGAAGCTTGTCTTATTTTAAAGGTACGAATATTTCAATCGTTCTGCAAAATACTGAAAGGTTCACCTCGATACAAGTTGGAAATTACAGGATTTTAGACAGTTTTCAATTCTTGTCCGCTTCATTGAGTACTTTAGTTGGAACCTTAAAGTAAAGCTAAACTCTCCCAACTTAAATTTCAGTATCGTTAATTAAGACACTTACGTAGTAACGTGTCTAAATCTTCATTCTAACAGATGAATTCTTTGTTCATGCCGTTAACACATCCACGTCGCGTTCGTGTGACGACACACTTCATCACCCGTTGGCGCATGCGCCCAACAAGCTCAGGCAAGATCGCGCTCGGCTCTCACATTCCTCACTGCAGCTAGCGAAGAACAGCAGCACATATTCTTTTCAAATGAAGCGCGCGCCCCCTAAAACTCTTCTCTCTCCCCACGAGTAACAAGTGGACACTGTCCAACACGTACTGCCCAGGATTTTACGTTGAGTGGATTACCGCCTAGCTGAACGAACTTTCACGAGTTTTTGTAGCGGTAACAGTCACGGTACCTACTTTCTTGAATACTTTAATTTAATAAATCACGCAGAGATTGAGTTTTGGTTGGCGCTGCTATGGTTGGTCAGAGCGGTCCGGTGTTGCAGCCGCCATGTTAGAAGCATAAGCCGGCGCGCACTTGCTAGTATGCTACGATGACGTCAATCCTTCGAGGCCCAAAGTGATGAAGTGTGACGTCAGTACCATGCGAGGAAATCGCGTTTCGCTGTCTCGCGCTGTGGAAACATCAAACTTAGATTTTAAATTAACTATTGCGTAACTAATACGAATGTTGGAAACTTCGCACAACTTGCATCTTGTTTTTTTCGTTCTTAACTAACGATAGTGAAATTTAAGATGGAAGGGTTTAGCTTTACTTTAACTGATTTTCCTATAATGACGAAAGTTTTTCCAGAAACTCGTGCTTTATTGACCAAGAAGGGTGTGTATCCTTATACCTACTGCGATTCATTTTCGAGATTTGATGAGACTGAATTACCACTCAAAGAAGCCTTTTATTCAGATTTAACTAATGCGCACATTAGCGACGATGAGTATTCGTACGCTGGTACAGCTTTGGAGGGAAACAAATTGTTAAGATACTAGGTCAGTATCTTGCATGATATGTACGTATTGGCTGATGCAGCACTTTTGGCTGACGTGTTCGAACGATTTAGAGCCCTTAGTCTGAAACAATACAATTTAGGCCCGTGCCATTTTTACACCCTCCCTGGTCGAGTTGAGACGCTGCGCTTAAAATGACGGGTGAGCAGTTAGAATTGTTACAGGACGTGACAATTTACAATTACTTTACTGTGGCCGTACGAGGTGGTGTTAGCATAATATCAACACGATGCGCCTGTGCTAATAATTCTTTGGTGTCAAATTACAATCCTGACGTTGAACGTAGTTACCTCATGATTGTACATGGATGCCAATAATTTGTACGGTTTTGGTTTGAGCATGTCATTACCTTATTCAGGTTTTGTATGGTTAACGAGAGCTCGATTTAAATTCTTTGCTACCTTGTATACGTAAGGTTGATCTTGAATATTCTGATGATTTACACGATTCCCATAGTGACTATCCTTTGGCTCCCGAACATATGGTGATGACTGAAGACATGTTGTCTCCCTTTAACAAAGTACAGGTTGCTAGACAAGGAACTTACGTTCCGAGTCGATAATTCGTTCCTTATTTAATGAAACGTACAGAGTACATTTGTTATTACAAGAATTTGATGTATTACGTTTTGAAAGGGCTTAAAGTCACGAAAATTAATTCCGGCATTAAATTTACCGAGAAGGCTTGGTAGCTCCTTACATTAATTTTAACAGCACGAAACAAAAGGAGGCAAAGAGTGAATTTGAACGATCTTTTTACAAGCTGATGAATAGTTCAATTTTTGGTAAAACCATTGAAAATGTACGGCGGTACATAAATGTGAAAGTGAGTACTAACAAGAAAAAGTCTCAAATTGATAAGTAAGCCTACTTTCGGGTATTTCGATATTTTGGGCGATTACTTGATGCGTTTCAAAATGCGTAAACAAACTGTAACTTTGAATAAACCTGTTTTTCTTGGCTGTACTGTTTTGGATAAGTATTTTTTTTCTCGAAGTATGACAATTATGACTACTTTTGTATGACAACCTTTATCGTCATGCTCCAATTTAAAAATACGTTGTTTGTGATATTTGATTTTTTAAAATGCTTTTTGTATATCTGTTGTTATTTTGTCTATAAATGGTGGAGGGTTTGTATGATATCGATTGGTTTTGGCTTTAATTGGTTATGGGTTTTTGTATTTTATTGGTTTTTGGTTCGTAGAATTATTAAAGGTTACTGTTGCATACAAAAGCTTCCCTCTTGTGTCTTCCTTTCAGTTAGTTGCTAGCATTTGTTGGTTATGGATCTACACGGTGAAGTAGTTGACGATGGGGATTTGACTAAGGTTGAACAAGCTATTTATTCAGCAGTACCTGAAATATACAGGTTTTAATGGCAAAGTTGTTACGGGGAGCAATATTGTTGAACTGATGGTATGTTTCTGTCCACTGAACCAAAAAAAATCTAAACCAATAGGATTTGATGAGTTACTGTTAGGACTGTGTAAAATAGATCCTGCTTATTTTACTCATAGAACGTGATCTCCTATATGAACAGGTGTTGTTAAGGGCTCATTTCATTTGTTGTACTACTTTTGTCGTGGACGGTTATCGAATGTTACTTGATGCGAGACATCCTTGGTTTTTTAAGACATTGTTGTTACTGTTTTTAATGTTTAATTCAGTACTACTGACTTTAGATGTTGCACGTATTTCTCAACAGCCGACTGATGGAAATAGATTTGTACCATCTCAAACTTGTTCTGTTCATGATGTGAAATGTAAAACTGAAAGTTTTATTTCGTCCGATTTTCTGTTGTTTTCTTCTTGTGATAGTACCAGAAAGTCAAGGTGCGAATGCGAGTGTTGCGTTGCGTACCTGTCGTTGCCAACCAGATGAAGGCACTTACATCAGCAGCATGGTATGGAGCCTGAAGTGGGACGAAGAAGCTTCATCGGTGCCGTCGTAGGCCTAACGATAGGCTGGAGGAGTAGAGACGGTCGATGAAATTCGGCGTTGGTGAAAATAAATGATCCCAAGGTAAGACGACCTGTCGCCAGGTCGGCTTGAGAACAAAAGATGCAGCCGCTCTTGAGCGAGCTGTATTTATATGGAGTGCTGCGCAGGCGCGGTGAGGGTTGTTGAGCTGGGCGAATCAACGCAGAAGAAAATCTCAAGGTAAGAAAGCATCAAGCAGAGCATACATGCAAAAATTAACAGGTTATGGATTTTCCAGCAATAGAAAGATGTCTTTCGCTACCTTCCACGTTTTCAACTGGTTCAACTCAAACCTCCTGCTCCGTGACATCGCCCTTGGTACCACATCGAACTTAAACGCTTCAACCAAGCACATCCTGCGCAACTTACCCCTTCATGAGTCCGACACCCTATTCAGGGGCCTGATCCCCACCTTGGCACCTCATCTGGACATCTCTAGGAAACCAAAACCTCCTCCTAAGCGAAACTTAGATCAACCCTTTCGGAAGCCTCAAACCACCATCCCATCGTCATCTCAATCGCAGTCTCATCAACCGAAGACTTGGTTTAACTCATCTCAAAACGAGAACCCTCAATCCTCTCGCAAAAACAGTGAATCCTTTCAAGGGAAGTTACAACAACAGGAACCGCCGCAGCTCCACACCTGACAACCGCAGCAAATACTCCACCTCCTCTAGCAAAAGCAGACCTCGTCATCGCCAACGACTACACTCGTCGTGTCAGAGGAACATTTTGTCGGATGTGATCCATTTCCAACCCGATTGAAAAAATTGGAGGCCTCCGCCGACCGGCCTCCAATTTTTTCAATCGGGTTGGAAATGGATCACATCCGACAAAACGTTCCTCTCCATAATCTCCCTTGGCTTTCAACCCTCCTTCATGACAAAACCTCCCCTCCGATCAACACATCCATGGGAATTTGCAACCAAACCTTCCCCAGCTCTGGTTTGGTTGCAGAAAAAATCAGAAAATATCAGAAAAAATGCCATCCGCGTATGCCCGGATCATTCCAAGCCTGGCTTCTATAGCTCCATCTTCCTCAGACCACTCAATCAATTCATGCACAACGATCACTTCAAAATGGAGACCTTGGATTCCATTAGACTCTTACTCAAACCCCACGAATGGACTATTTCTATCGATCTAGAAAACGCTTATCTCCATGTTCCGTTGCACCTTGCCTTTCCCCAATACTTTTGGTTCACGTACCTAGACAAAGTATAGGAACTCCAAACCCTTCCGTTTGGGCTAAATGCAGCACCCCGCATTTTCACCCTGGAGTTGAAACCTGTCCTCAGTCATCTCCACGGCCATCAAGTCACAGCAAATGCCTTCCTCGATGATTGGCTGTTCAACAACAAAGAACATCAACAACTAATCCACAACAAAATGTTCGCCATCACCCTCCTTCACAGCCTAGGGTTCGCCATCAACTGGGAAAAGTCGAGAGTCATCCCCTCCCGGATTTTCACCTTCCATGGAGTGGAATTCAACCTAGAAAATGGAACCGTAACACCATCATCCGAACGAAAGTCCGATCTCCTAGCCTACGGCCAATCCTTCTGCACAACGTCCCACCACTCACTCATGTTGCTAAAATCACTCATAGGAAAGCTGGATTCAATGGCCGACCTCTTACCGTACGGCAGATGGATGACTCGCCCTTTCCACCACACTCCCATCGACACTTGGGTCTCTCACTACCCAAAATCCAAAGCCACCATGCCTTCCGACATGAACTTCCCATGGGAATGCCTGCATTGGTGGACGGACGAATCCAACCTAACCAAATAGGTCCCGCTACACGAAACACCTCCGCACCTCCTCCTCCCAACGGATGCATCCCTGACAGGATGGGGAACTCGTATCCAAGACCACGAAATAACTGGAACCTGGCCTCCCAGCACATCCGACCAAATCAACATCTTGGAAATGCAGGCAATCTTCAATGCCCTCCATCACTTTAGGCACCTGGTAGCAAACAAAATAGTCCAAGTCCAAGCCGACAACACCACGGCCATGGCTTACATCCGGAAAGAAGGTGGAACCCGATCTCGCCCTCTACATCACATCACCTCGGACATCTTCATGTTCTGCCAAGAGATCAACACGACTCTCCAACCTCTCCACCTTCCAGGCAACCGGAACGTAATAGCAGATCCCCTCTCTCGTAACAAGCCAACCTCAGGCAAATGGGCCCTCAAGACATCAAGCTGCGAATATCTCTTCAGCATCTGGGGCAAGCCAATAATCGACCTATTTGCCACGAGGCACAATGTCAAACTTCCCCAATACATCAGCCCAGTTCCGGACGACCTAGCATGTGCCGTTGATGCATTGACCTACCCCTGGAAGAGGTTATACGCCTACCTCTTCCCTCCGTTCAAACTTCTACCAACAATCCTCACGAAGATAGAACAAACCCAAGGCCTCTTTCTCCTAATCGCACCCAACTGGCCAGCGTCTCCATGGTTCTTACAGCTTCTAAACCTGCTCGTGGATCTTCCAAGAAACCTTCCCGATCTACCAGACCTGCTGCCTCAACAGAAAGGAACCAAATTCCACCCGCACTCCAGGATCTTACATCTGCACGGGTGGCTACTATCATCCGACTCTTTAAACAGGCAGGAATTTTTTAAGAACAGGCCACTAGAATTGCCAGCAAGGCACTTTGAAATTCAACCAACAAACTTTACAACAGCCACTGGGAAAGATGGTTTCATTGGTGTAAGCGACAGAAGGTTAATCCAATCAATCCCCCTATGGATGAACTCTTAGTCTTCTTCACTGACCTATTCAAAGACTGACTAAAGGACCCACCATACTTGTCTACCACTCAGCACTCAACTCTGTCTTCAAAGCCAAAAACCTCCTTGAAGACATTTTTGTATTTCTACACTACTAAAATCTTTCGAAAATGAACGCCCTTCTGTCCACAAAACCTTCCCTCAATGGGACCTCCCACTCGTTCTGGAGTCACTCATGAAGGAACCATATGAGCTAATTCAAACCTGCCACATTAATCACCTCACAAGGAAGACAGTTTTTCTTACTTCACTTGCCGCAAGCCTCCGAAGCAGTGAAATGCAAGCTCTCTCAGTGACCCCGCCAACTGCTTCTTCTTCGACAATTGCAAATTCATCCACCTGAGGCCTCGTCCTGACTTTCGTGCCAAGACACAGAAACCCTCTCAGCCATCAAAGTCAATCATTATTCCAGCGCTCACAAACATTATTGGCAATAAATCGGAAAGAACCTTATGCCCCGTTCGAACTCTACGTTACTACGTCAAACGAACAGGCCGATTACAACTCTTCCTCCCCTTCACCAAGGGTACCAACGTCACCTCACCCGCTATGATAGAAAACTGGATCAAGAAAGTCATTCACAGGGCTTACGACGACCAAAACATCAGCTGCAAAGACGAGAACATCAAGGTCACTGCACACGAACTCAGGGCACTTACAACCTCATGGGCGTTTCACAACCAGGTCTCCATTGCCTAAATCCTCCAAGCTGCATCATGGAGAAGCCAAACTGTCTTCACAAGTCTCTACTTCAGAGAAATTACAAGACAGCAAGATGGTCTACATCGTCTGGGTTCCATCGTGACAGCCAGATGTGTTGTCCAACCCCCCTTAAGCACTTAATATAGAAACGAAGACCTCCAGAAGACGGAAGCAAGAATTCTCCGGTGAAGACCTCCTGAAGACGGAAGCAAGACCTCATCTCTAAACAAACAGCCCTATTCAGGGCCGCCATATCCTACGAAAGAGATCCAAACACTTCTTTCTGTTTTATTTCAATAACGTGAGAAGTTTGTAGAACTTTTTGTGGGAACCAGTCCGCAACCTGGGGTAACTCGTCATGATGGTGCCCGCCAACTATACTGACGAGGTAAACTGTAAATGCATTTAAATTCACAGGTAGTAGAAATTTTCATGCCGACGACTAGAAGCATCAAAATTCCAGGTTGCCCTGGTCAATTTTTGTTTCTATTGCCTATTGAAAAAATACATTACCCAATTTATTAGCATTCTCCTTCTCAAATGCTGTTTCTACTAGAGATAAAACGAGTTCTTCCGGTTCGCTTAGCTACTGCGCATCTCCACTGCGCAGCCTCCATCGTATATAAAGTCGATGCGGAGCGGCGGCTCTCACCTTTTCGACACCTCTATGCCAAAATGGCAACGAGAGGGGAGGAGGGCGGGAAGCCGGGTAATGTATTTTTTCAATAGGCAATAGAAACAAAAATTAACCAGGGCAACCTGGAATTTTGATGTTTCTTCTTGCCGTGGAAAAATACATTACCAATTTTATTAGCATTCCCATAGACTTCGTCAAGGCGGTGGGAGCCATTTGATCGGAATCACCTTAGCTAGCGACCGGCCCCCAGTAACGCAAAGTCGAGTGACAGTGAGTCCAAGGGTCATAGTACTCTGTGAGCCGCAATGAACGGCCCAACACGGTACAAACCGTACGCATGTTGAGACATATCTCGGAGGTAATGGGATGTGAAAACGGTAGGATGGCGCCAGGAAGCGGATTCCATAATGTCCGTAATGGAAATATTGCTGAAATGCGCCCAAGATGTAGAGATGGTACGGAGTTCGTGTGCCATGACTTCGATATCCTCTGTCATACAATTGATGTCAACAGCCTCGTAGGCTTGGAGGACGACCGTCTTAATCCACGAAGCAATCATCTGTGCGGAAGTGGTTCCAACTTTATTCGTAAATGGAAGAAAGAGCTGAGTGTGGTCACGGCGGATAGGAGAAGATTCTTTCAGGTAGAAGCGGATGGCACGAACAGGACACAAGGTCCGTTCCTGATTATCCCCCAGGATGGAGGATAATGAAGGTATGATGAACGGATGCGTGCGTTCAGTGGGTTTCTGTGTCTTTGCTCGAAAGGAAGAAGCAGGGGTTAGAGTAACACCACGGAAGTCCGGTAGAAAAAAGCAGTCGCGTTCTCTTGCGGATAGGGCTTGTAATTCGCTACAGCGAAGACAAGTGGCCAGAGCAACCAAGAAAACAGTTTTTCGTG
>JAHWFP010005582.1:0-14552 GCA_023313725.1 Lithobius niger
CTGGTCACATCACCTGAACGAAACACAAGTGCGTAAATGTGGCTTACTTACTGTTCACCGTTATTTCTGGCACGTGATTTTGGTTGATGGCTTATTTTAATTTACCTTTACATTTACCCCCTTTAACCAAACTCTTATTCTTAAGGTTAACAAACGCTGATTTCTCCCACTTACCCAGCTCATCTCCCTTCACTTGCTCCTCCCACCTTTTTTTTTTTTCATTTTGCCTTGTCCCCTTACCTTTTATTCCCCCTCCCCATCCCACCATCCGGTCGCTCTTCCTTATTCATTTCATTTATGCACTATTTTTTCACCAAAATCCTTGTCTCAATTTTGTACTGAATTCCTTTTGCGTTCTTTAAAATTCTACAGAAGGCACTGTCAACAACTGCTTATTTCCAGTGTGGATTTGTGCTTCCTAAAAGTCAAAACAAAACTGGATGATGATTTCCTCACGGATGTTGTCTGTCAAGCACCTGAATTGTTGATCCTCAAAAGTGTTGACCAACTCTTCGTCGTCCGGTGTAAAGTCCAGTGGCACGACGTAGTATTATTGTGTATAACTCTATGGGGGAGCCAGTAACTACGTTAGCTGCAAGGAGCACTGGAGGGAGAAAGGAAGATCGTCTTATTGAAGCCAATGCTATTAGACTGGATTTCGTAAGCCTATAACGCGCGATTTTTGTTGTTGGAGAAATCAACGTTCTTTTAAGCCTAAGAAACCCACTTTCAAAGCACTGTCTTGACTAGTAGTGCCGTTGTTTTCCTTTACATTTTAATCTAGTGCACCTTGTAGCTATTACCTCCAAATGGTGACTTGTAGCCAAAACGACGTCACATAAGCTCAATAAAATATCACTATCACTATCGTTTGCTTATACGGTTGCATGTTGTCTTTTGTTACTGATTGTTACGCTCGCCTTTTTTCATCGATAGAAATACCCGATTTCCCCATTCTCGTCCCAGCTGCAATGGCCGTTTGGCCGAGTTCATTTGCTGTTTTGTTTTACTTGCATTTCAACCTCTTCCTCCATGTTAAAGCTAAAATTACATTGGCCATTTGGCTTTCCGTTTTGTAATTACGAATAAAGACAAAAGGCTTAAAAGAGAGCTGCAACCCGTTACCAACGTAATGAACGAACGTTGTATTGAATTTGCGCTGAATGAGCGAACGAAATTCACTGAATTTCCTTCGCTTCGTTCATTCATTCAGTGCAAATTCAGTGCTCGTCTATCTGAACAGAAGACCATAGTAACCTATGTCGTACTATCTCGAATTAAAAAATTAAAAACGAACTCTTTTGTTGTTTAAGGTAAGATTTAACTGCACCAGAATCAAAACAGAAAAGGAACACTAATGAGCTTCCTGTAAGTTTCAGATACCACAATGTTGCAATAGAGTTTAGTCCACGTGAAACCTTACTGCGGCATTCATATGTTCTTTACGGTTTTCATTTTTAACACGGTAAATAAGCTAATGATTGGTGGTCGTATGCGTCGTATTACTGCTGTGGCTAAACGACATCACTGAAAAACGGCAAAAAACGAATCATCCTGCATCAGCAAAAGGATGATGAACGGAAAGGAAATGATATGACTCAAGAATACTGAAAACTCAAGCATATATTTTTTGTATAACTTAGTTCATCTACAATGTACCGAAAAGTAATGTAATAATACATTACATCAAATAACCGTTTCGTCCCCGACTTTTAATGAAAAGTGTTTTTTTTTTTTAGTAGTTGCAATGGTTTTAATATTAAGTGCCTGTTTAACGATTGGATACAGCAGTAAGGTTTCATGTGGACTAAACACTATAACAACATTGTGGTATCTGAAATTTGACAGGAAAGCTTATTCGTGTTCCTTTTCGGTTTCGATTTTGGTTCAGTTAAAACTTATTTAAGCAACAAACGAGTTCGTTTTTAAAAATTAAATTCAAGTATGAGCTTAATGTTCTTCACTAATGATACAGTGTATTATTACAGAGTATTATGTGTATCCTTAGTGGAAGCAGGAATGTTTTAAGAGATTTGCAATATATTTTTCCATAGCATTTTGAAGTTGAATAGTGATTGTGCATGAGGCAAATGAAGGTTGAAGCGCCGTTCCATCGATTATCAATCAGCGTCCTCGACTCCAATACTCGAATTCAGTTTTTAATCTTGCTGCTGGCAATTCGAATCTCTGCTTAGCCGTAATATTATTACAACTCCAAGCTAAACGGAAATTTCATATTTGCGCGAAACTTGATTCGAACGTATTTCTTATTTTTTCCCCGCACACTTAGCTATAAACTCGAACAGCAGGTCCGTGTGTGACACGTCATTTTATAAATTACAATGATAACCAAAGGCGTAACAAAAACATTTGAGTGATGCGCGGTGGTAAGCAGGGCAAATGAACTTCTCATCCTGTGGTCTGATGTAGACTGTCTGATTTATTCATTTCAAATTTTCCACACTCATGCATTCTATGGTGTATTTGTGACATCATTTCGTAAACAATACATTTGTGCGATTAATAGGTGTCGGCGATTCTGTCTTTCAAATATCAAAAAGGCTATTACATCATGAACACAGCAATGGTTCATGGAATTTAACCAGAAGTTAACGTACAGCAAATTAAAAGATATAACACGAGAATTGTTGCTGTTTTTTTTCCACTATAGTAGGCAACATCCCGCTCCCTGGTGGAAGATAGAGGAGCCGGGGTGTTAATTCAAGAATAATGACCGAAAAACGATTGCATTATAAAACAATGTCACAAGGGCACGCCAGCACCCACGGGTATTGTTTCATAATGTCGCGAGGTTTTCGGTTGTTATCCATTATAAGGCCATTGATCTTACAATAGAAAAACACGAGCACTGCCTTCGTTTGCTCTTGTTGCTGATAAGGAAGTTAGTCAACAACGCACACACACGAGCGCTAATTTAAACCGTACGTTCAACAAACGGCACCAACAAAATAATGCTGTGTTACGCCACTCTTTCTATCCAACATTGGTTACACAATGCTTTGACGATTGTTGAACACGTTTCTCCCCCTCCCCCTCCCCCGTTTTTCGTGTAATGTCCGCAGAACGTGAGCTTTATGTTCAACAATGGTTGAAGCATTTTTAACCATTGTTGACAACAAAACGTAACAATCTTAGCACAAAGATGTCTGAGTTATTGCTTGTTTGCTGAAGGGTTCTCTGCTCGTGTTTCTGGATTGTTACTCGATTCCGAAGTGTCCGCGGAAACTAAACGGCAAACGGCCCCTTCAGCCAACTTGCCTTTAAAAAATTGGTAAGAGAAGTTAGCTGAAGAGGCTATTCGTCGTTGAGTTTCCGCGGTATGAACGGCGATGGGACACTTCGGAATCGAGTTACAATCCAGAAACAAAAGCAGAGAACCTTTGTTGGCTAACTGGGTTATTCGTCGTGGAATAGCCTATTGCTTGTGCGGATGCTTTCGAAATCTTGAACGACAAAAAACTTGTTTATTTAAAAGCTCTACATTTAACAAACAAATTAAAAATAATGAAAAAAAATGACAGACGGTTGTGTGAGCAGGGATAGCATTGGTAACCTGAAGTTGAACAACTGACATGAATGCCCATTGGTTGGGAGGTAATCTTCATCGGGTAGGGTAAGAGCTATCCACCAACCATAGATACCAGACTGGTGGGAGATTTCAAGTGGGAACATCGTTGGGATGTGGGAAATGTGAGAGACGATGCCGACTATACTAAAAATGGTCATAACGATACTTTCGTGCCTCCCACGCAATTTTCTTTACACCCCCAGGCTGCAAACCACAAAAGTTATGCATTTCGTATTCCTCCCATTTCATAGCTGGAAGCTTTCCGTCTATCTCGGTATCGGTAAATAACCACCCCCTATGTGATTTAACATGGGGATGAGCGAACTAACATATTTGCAACGTTATTGAGGGTCAGATTTTGCATTGAAAGCCTCTTAGATGATATTCCTACACTAGTTATATTTGTGTCGGGTGGGTCATTGCTCTCTATTTTACCGGAATTTAGGCTTTTGTACCGCATTATTTTTTCCCCAAGTACCTGAAATATCCCCAACTATGCTCCAGAATTCACCGAATGACAGGTTGCAGCATCAAGCGCCATCTACCATTATTTACTTCTATGTAGCACTTGATTTCAACAAGCGAAGGAACACGCAAATAAATTTAATTTTACACAACAAATAATTTTCATTTTACTAGCCACGTGCCTCCTTAATTATATTGAATGTAAAGTCGGTGCGTCCGGTCAAGGTTAAAGATATGTCTGTCACTAGATGGCGCCCATCTAGCGGTTAGAAATCTGCGTTTCAAAACGGTTGATATAATGGAAAAAAGCGTCCGTGATGTCGTTAGGCTTAACTTTAGCTTGCTTCTTGGTGCACGTGGGCGCATCAACTTTACACTCAATAATTAAGGAGGCTTATTTGTTGTGTAAAAAGAAATTTAATGGTGTGTTCCTTCGCTTGTTGACAATAAGGGCTAGACAAAACTATAGATAGCGGAAAATGGTTATAGACGCTGCAGTATGTCATTTGGTGGCAATCCCCCTTTAAGCTATGGCGTCGCACTACAATGGTTGACTCGACAGTTGAATCTATTTAATGCTATTTGCCTAACTTGGCGCGACACATTAACGTGTGTCTTGTTATTGTTCATTTTTAATTGTGATATGCTCCAATAAAACAACCCACTGGCTTTTGTGGATAAGGGCGCATTTATGCAACGACTCGCATTTGCATTCTCGCAGCTAGAAGCTAGAAATTATCGGAAATTCCAACATGGTCGCGGCTTTAGCAACGAAAACGTTCAATAATGTAATGTCAGAAGCGACTGGAAAATTGTTTCGTCAGGAGGAATTCTTTATCTTATTGTAACCGATTATCCGACTGCAAGCATTCACTCAAATGATGTCGGATTTAGCTAATCTAGGTAGCGTTGTTTCAACGGCAACAACATCTTTGCTATCGCGATTAAAATCCAGCTGCAAGAATGGAAACGAAGTCGTCGTGTAAACGCGCCCTAATACGCCTAAAAAAGTGTTGTCACTCAGCATGTAACCAGACTAAAACTAAATCAGGTTAATTAATTTGAAATTATACCCCACGCACTATGTGCTCGGGATATAATAGCAAAATAATTAGCATTCGTTAGTGTTAATGTCAGGTTACAGGCTTCGTGCGAAAACTGGAGCTGTATTATCGACAAACCTCTAGGGCTATTACAACTGGAAAAAAAAATAGTTGACGTCACCTTTCTACTTCCGTAGTTGTATAAATCAAAGCTTTACACATCGCTGAATGGTCACCGACAAACAAACCATAGATCTGCATGGAATATCTCACTTAATGGAAATAGGTTTGCTTTCATTCGAGATACGCCCATATTAGAGCAATAACGTCACTCCCGTGAATCATCGGACTTTTACGGGGAAGCACGAACCTGCTTCTCGTCAGGATTAGGAGCTTCACGTTTAGCTTTGTGAATGAGCAGATTAATAATTATATTTAGGTCTACTTAATACGATATACCAACGCTGAAGCAAACGAAATTATAGGTTGGATGATGAACTGCAATGGGGGCTACTACCGCTACGATAATAGACAAGATATGAAATTCAAGTTTCGCTCTGATTGAAATTTAGTTTAACCTACATAGTAATGGCATACAAAAAATATGAACTTTGGTACTGAATAATTATGAAATATGAAATTTGTACTGTAACTAGATTTACAGTATGGCCTACATAAAAAGAAACTGTTATTTATACAAAATCAAATTAATATAGATGTGAAACGAATTTTTTTGTAATTAAGAAGGCCTACAGTATAGTAATAATGATCCACCCAAAACCAAAACTGGTGTAAAAACCCATCAAGTTTCCAAAAACGATCGGCCTTTGAAGGTAGTGATATCATTCAGCCAGGGAAAAGCCGCCAAGGTTAATCCTATTAGCCAAGTTGATCGCACCGACTAATAGTTTGAAAGTTAAATGAAAACTTGAAGATTGCTACTCGCTATGTCCAAAGTATTATTGGATGCGATTAACTTGGCTAATAGGATTGACCTTGGCGGCCTTTCCCTGGTTGAATGATATCACTACCTTAAAAGGCCGATCGTTTTTGGAAACTTGGCTGGTTTTACTACCAGTTTTGGTTTTGGGTGGATATCACAACTTTCACAGGAATGTGAACGTACGTACATAAGGTTACACCGTCTTATCTTCATCTGTTCCTTTTTTCTAGACGAATTTTATTTCTATAAATTTAAACATTTATAATTTTCAAATTTACCATTACGAATTAGCCGTTAGATTAGCCAAATAGCTTCGCTCACTCAATCAGCGCATCCCCTTCAGTTGTTTTGGTTATCCCTGCACCTTAACTTTTCAAGATTTCATTGACATTTAGTCACGCAGAAACCCCAAAAGGTCGCTGTTACTAAAACAGCAGAACACGACGCCCTATTTTTGGGTTATTAACAAAAACTCCTTTAGCTCGTAGATGCCCGTACTGTTGCGTAACCATCATGTAACGTGCATCCCTTTATTCTTGCGCAATTCCCGAAAACTTTAATGTTTCCTTATTTTGTCCTTCGTTACAGTTCAGTTTTTAGTTCGTCCAGGCTTTTACAATAAATCTAAAGGCCATTGTTGCTTGAAATCTTTGGTTGCAACTTGAAAAAGAAAAGAAATTTAAATTCGCAGGTGGAGAATTTCAAAACCTTCCCACGCATTTGTCCTGACCCCTACAAGGACCATGCTCAGATCACCATCCATCCGTGTGCCAAAATTCAGCTGCGTAGGTTTTCTCAATTTTCGTTAGCCATGAGCAATAAGTCTTTGGGATTTAACATGGAGCCAGCGTTACTAGCTAGTTACCAACTAGCTAGTCAGTAACATAAAAACAACGTTATTGACGTATCCTTCTCTCTATGAATGGTGGAAACTCAGCATTTAACTTTCAGTTTTACTTTATCCCTGCACCTTCCCCTTACATTTTTCACAATTTGAAACATTTCTGTCGCATTGGGATTTATCCTCAACATGCCAAAATATGCTTTTAGTTGCTTACAGTTTACAGACACATGTCTGCTAGTGAGGCCGCCTTTTTATCATTAACAATCAATTTTTTAACAATCGGATTTATACAATGGGATGATGTACTGTTACTGTTATCTATCGTGTGTCTAGATAATAACATGGAAATTGAAACAGGAACATGGAAGGGCAGGCCACTTAGCAGATCCTATCCATATTCAGAAAAAAATCATAAAATTTATTTAACTGCTGCGCACAATATAGTGGGGCAAGGTGGCCTGATGGTCATCATGACCATCTTGTGTGCCAGAGGTCCCGGGTTTGAGTCCGTCCTCAGTCATCCTTGGTATTTTCATATGGCATACTAGCATCGTACCCGGCTTCGCCCGGGGATTTGTTTGACCCGTGGTTGTTTCCCAGTATTTGCTCGGTGCTGCCTGATCGTTCACTGCAACAGTCGATTTTTGTTTGTGGAACACTCCCCCTTTCCGCCAATCCTCTCCCTCCCTCCTTTTATCCCGTCCTCTCCCTCTCCTCTTGGTTTCCTTCCCTTTCTCCTCTTTGCTACACGTAGGTGAATACGTACCCGGCTCCCGGGTCCCGTGCTTGTTTGTTTGTTCTCTTCTAGGTTCAGTTAATGCGTAATCGTATGCTTAATGGTAACAGCTCACTTTGCTCCCCCCCCCCACGCCCCCACTTCCAGTCTTTCGCTGTGGCTTAAGCGATGCGTACCGTGTGAAAAACAAGTGTGCATGACGTCACGTAATACTTGCCCGATTACCACGGTGTTTAGTTAGAAGGATAATTGTTAGAACAAATTGTTAGTCGAGGCAACAATGTGCCAATTTCAACTTCAATTCAGGGCAACAACGTCCCAGTTTCAACTTCATGCCAAACAATTGACACACTCGCTTGTTTTCATTGTTCCCCTTCCGGGGGTCGTTGCGGTTGCTTCATTTCTGCTATGAGACTTTGGTTTATAATATAAGATTACTTAAGAATTTCCGATGGGTATTACCTAGCAAAATTGTCCCGCTCTCCTTCTGGCGCCAGGGCTACGGCTGGGTGCGTGGCAAAAGCTAAAGCTCGCACAATATGGTCGCTACATTATAAAAAATTTTTAATGAATAATGAAATTAAAACCACATAAAGAAAATCTTGACTCACAACACACACAAGTTAAAAACTAAAACTTAAAATTCAAATTTAAAATTCAAATTTAAAAAACACCCAATTTATCGATTTCATATTAAAGCCGATGATACCAACCTAAAGCATATGATTAAAGGCTTGATGGTTGAATCAAACCCCTGCTCTAACTGTACGAATTTTAACGAATTTTTAATACAGATCAAATAACTTATTTAATTGGTTGTCTAGCAGTACTGACTGCATTTATTATTTATTTATTTATTTATTTACTTATTTTTTACCGTATTGTGCTGGTTATCTTACGAGTGTAAATGTAATTGTTACGAGTCTGTATGCTTGTGGTGCTTTGTAAACTGACGTTCTGTTGTTTTTGTTTGTAGGCACGTTCCAGGGCCAGTGGCTGCGGGGCATGCGCCATGGCTACGGCGTTCGAACGAGTGCCCCTTTCGGCCTGGCGTCGCATTATCGCAGCAAGGCTGTGAGGGACTCTTCCCAATCACTGCGCAGCGAATCGGTGGCAGGAGACCCCGCCAGTGAGCGAGACAGGAAGATAGACGACTGTAGGGGCGGGTTCGTCCTCAAAGCCAAAAGTGACGAACCTCCAGCTAGAAGGCGATCCCTGGCAGAAAAAAGTACCAACCTAAAGCGGTCCATTTTGCAGGTAACAAAATAGTGCTTGTTTTTGGAAGCCTTTTTTTTCTGGGTGTAATTTATTTCTAGAGAGTAACCGGAAAATATGAAGAAACTAGCTTACCCAGGTAACCTAGTGCTTGAAATCATACACCCCCATTGCGTCCCCATTGCTCATTACTGTCTGTGATGATGCTGATAGTCCAAGCTCGCTTACGTATTAATAATGTTGATCTTGTATGGGCCTTACAATATAATAAATCTAAGCTCATGTTGCTTAAAACAAAGAAAAATTAAGTACGTAAAATTACAAACGCACACTAATAGGCCAACCAAAACGTAAATAACTAACAAAAAAGGACATGTTATCAGCATTCAAAAAGCTGTTTTGACATTTCAAATTACTTATTTATTATCCAGTTCGTAATATGCCAGTTAGATATGCATAAATTGACAGTTTTGATAGCTCTGGTGTTAATTTATTAAATACTGTGGGAATGTAATGAGTTTCAACATTTTAACAGACAACCAATTTAGTTAGCTTTCGTCCTGCAAACAACTCTAAAGGCAGTGACTCTAATGTGCACTGAATTTTTAAGGATGGGTGTAAACTATACTCTCAAGTTTTTGATTTGCTTAACCTTGGTAACACCTGTACGTCAGATGGGAGTGCCCCGTGTGCCACTTTTTGATTGAGTATTTGTATCTGTTTCATATTAATTTCTATATACCGATAAAAATATAGTTACCTGGAATTTTAGTATTCTTCTTCCTCTAATGCTAACACTCAAGAGATTAGAGTTATGAAGCCTGCCAGCCTTGCAGTCAGTACGCAATTGTTCTGCGCACCCCACCACATATAAAAGCATCGCAAGCGACTGACGTAACATCTTTTCTCTACGGTTCGACCTGATCAGACGTGCTGTTCTTAGGCTCCTAGAGGGCTAAAATACCGTGGTTTGCTCTAATACAGTCTCTTCTTTGTTCGTTCTACCATGCCTCGTGCTAAGGGCACGCCAAGAGAGGCTTCGGCCTGGATGACTACCCTGCCCCCATTGCCCTCTGAAATTTTGGTGGCCAAAATTTCCTATTCCGTCTCGTGTACCTGGATTATCCACTCTATCTGCAGCTTGCCATCGTTTGCCTGCTACCCGCCCTTCATCGCCAGACTCTCATTCGCATTGTGTTTCACCTGCCATTCTTTCGGCAACCGAGGGAGCGACTCTGGAAACGATCACTACATCCCCTGGCTCATATGGCCAGACTATGCCTCCAACACCAGATCTCCATTAGCTGCAGTCTGAGCTCTTCAAGGCCAAAGAGACCTGTGCTCGGCTCATGCTTCAGGTCAAGTCCAAGTGGAATGCCGACAGAGCCATTCAGCTCGTCCTTTGGAAGGACCAGTCGACCCATCTTCCAGATCTTCTCGCCGTTCATCTAGTCATCCAGCATCCCTCAGTATTGATCCTCCGACCGAACCACTCTCTAAAGAGACGATTCGCCTGCTCATGGACAATGCCCTTCGTTCCTTCAAGCTCAAGGCCTTCCCACGCCCTTCATCACCGAGCCAATATACTCACGACTGGGTAATTGCTGTAGCTTCCACCGTTGGTCCTCACCAACGTTAGCATTGTCCCGTGATGTTCCAGGGCCTTCGCAACATCTCACCTCGCCCATTTGCATTGCTTCACCCTCTTCTATCAAGCAGCCTTCAGATTTCCAACCGTTGATGCCTCCTCCTTTGCTTCCTCGGCCATTAAGACCAATCACAGTTCCTGATGGTAATGACTCTGACATTGCCATTGATGATGCTTCAGTTGCTTCTGACGACTAAGATTCCCGTCACGTTTATTTTGCTACATCTTTTGCCAACGACCCAGACCCCCTCAGAATCTGTCTCCCGGACTTTCTCAAGACAGTCAAGGATATCATTTCTGACTGTTTGCTCTACAAGCCTTCACCCCCTACAACTGATTCTTTCAAGAATCGAGGTCTCTTCACTTGATTTGGCTTTGGCCGCTGCGACTGCCTTCCTTGCCAACAAGCGGTCCTTGGCCAATCAACAACCTAACTTACGACCCTCCTTCGCAATGGCGGTTCGTTCTAGGAAAAGGCAACCCGCTGGAACTGGATAAGGATCCTCCTCCTCTGTGCCCTGGCCATGAGACTTCCTTCTTTTGGCCAAATGGAGATGGTACGGCTAATCCAAGGAACTTTGACACATACCCCGTTCGGAATTCCTCACAGCTGAAGTCAAGATGGACTTGCACTACCCTCTTCATTCCGAGAAGAGTATCTATCCCTCCCCTTCGGTCTCAACGCTGCTCGACATAACTTCACACCCTTCCTCAAACCAGCTTTCCCAACCCTTCACCAGCACCAGATTCAGGTGAGTGCCTACCTCGACGACTGGCTTCTTCCTCATCAGGACGCCGCTGCTTTCCTTCGCAACCGGGACTTCACCATACTTCTCCATCAGCAGTTGGGCTTCGGGGTCAACTTCAAGAAATCCCGCCTGGTTCCTTCTCTGACGTCATCTTCCTCAACGTTTTCTTTGACCTGGCATCGGTAACCACTATGCCATTTCTGGACAGAATCTCCGACCTTCTGACAATGATCAGGAACTTCCTTTGCCTCTCGGCCTACACCCTCACCAACTTCAACACCCTCATTGGGACACTCGACTCACTCGCAATTCTCATTCTCTACAGCAGATGGATGACCAGGCCTCCCCATCACTTTCACATCGACGAATGGGATATACGACCCCGCTCTTCCAACAGCCTTCCCGAATCACGAAGATTCCCCGAACATATCCCTTCGCCTATTTGTTTTGTTGGACGGGCGTCTTCACGCTGTTCCAGGCAGTGCCACTGCATGAACCTCTTCCAGACCTACATCTCATTACGGCTGCCTCCCTTCAGGGTTGGGGAGCTCACATCGCTTATCACCAAGCCTCCGGATCATGGCAGCCCCACGAATGGTACCACATCAGTGTGCTAGAACTGAAAGCTGTCCTTTACGCCCTTTGTCATTTCCACCAACTCATTGCAGGGAAGGTGATTCAAGTCCACGCAGACAACACCAACGCCACTGGAAAGAGGAGGGGGGGGGACACGATCTCACACACTCTCACATCAGAGAACTTTCGCCTTTGCATCTCTCTAGGAATGACCATCCTTCCTCTACACATTCCAGGCTACAGGAATGTGATCGCTGACTCTGTCTTGACGATCCTTGTCAACCAACGAATGGACACTAAAACAATTTATCTGTGAATCTCTGTTCAACGTTCAACGTTCAACGGTCGACTTGTTTGCTACGAAGTACAATGTCAGACTTCACCAATGTGTCAGCCCGGTCCCTGACGACCAGGCTTGGGCAGTAGACGCTCGAACCCTTCACTGGGATCATCCATTCAGATACCTATTCTCCCGTTCAAACTCCTTCCTCTTGTCCTTCGCAAGATTGCCCTATTCCTCGGCTTGTTCCATCTGGTGACACCGAATTGGCCAGTGGCCATTTGGTTTCCTCCACTTCTGGACCTCCTAGTCGACCAACCACGCTGCCTTCCAGACACTCCAGATCTGCTCTCCCAACTTCACGTAACCAGATACCATCCTCAACCACCATCCCTAAAACTACACGGATGGCTACTATCATCGGACTTCTCACGTCAACAGGCATTTCTGAAAAGTAGGCCTCCTGCATCGCCTCCAAAACTGTCCGTCCATCTACCAACCAAATCTATGACAGTAACTGGTCCCAGTGGTTTCATTGGTGTCTCTCACGGAAGGTCAATCCCCTCTACAGGTTTCTTGATGTTCCTCAATGACCTCTTCAAGGAAGGCCTTAAAGGATCAGGTATTTTGGTTTATCGTTCCACTGTTAACTTCGTATTTAAGACTACAGGCAGTTCCCATCTCTTAGACGACTTTTGAATCTCTGCCCTAGTCAAGTCCTTCGACATTGAGCGGCCGGTCACGCGACGACTGTGCACGGATTGGGATCTATTGATCGTTCTCACTTCAGTAGTAACAGCACCTTAAAGGCTTGTTTCTTCATGTTACCTTAGTCATCTAACCCGTAAAACTGTGGTTTTGATAACACTCGCTGCCTGACTTTGCTGTAGTGAAGTACAAGCCTTGTCTGCAATTGCCGCCGACTGTTTCTTCCTTGCTGATTTCAAAGGATAACTGTCATCCCTTGTGCTTCGTTTCGAGCTAAGATGCAGAAACCTTGTGAACGGTGTATCCTTTTCATTGTTCCAGCACTATCCAACATTCTTGGAAACAAACCAGAACATCAACAATACTCTGTGCGAGCACTTCACTTCTACCTCAAGAAAACTAAACCCCTTTCCAAAGATCGCTCGCAACTCTTTTTGCCCTTCACGAATGCCTTCGGCAAAACATCCGTTTGGATGATTGTAACCTGGATCAAAACGGTCATCATTAATGCGTGTAACGCCTTTGATATCGACTGCACCGACCACAACATCCGGATCACCGTCCATGAACTTAGAGCCATCTTAGCATCCTGTGCCTTCTATAGTAACACTGCCATTACCGACATTCAAAGCGGCATCCTGGAAAAGTATTACTGTCTTCACGTCCCATTATTTTCAAGACATGTCCTCTCAGGCCGATGGACTTTATCACCTTCGGCCACTTTTGGCTGCCAGACGCATTCTTTGAAACCCCTTATGCAAATGCAAACCAACTCCGGTTCAGGTAGAGCCTTTTACCTTCGTTTTACTTTGCAAAGATTTTACTCTTAACCCTAGGGTATCTGTCAGGTGATGCCCTCCACCATCTTGAGGAGGTCTGCTGGAATGCCGTAATTCCAGGTAATTTATATTTTCGTCGGCATATAGAAACATCAAAATACCAGGGTCACCTGGTCGAATTTGGTTTCTATTGCCTTACCGAAAATATACATTACCTTCACCCACCTTACCTCCATTCTGTATCACCACCTGGACAGTTGGAGGGATAAAATAGGTTACGTTAGTCGCTTGCGATGCTTTTATGTACGGAGGGGTGCACAGAACAGTTGCACATTGACCTGCAAGGCTGGTGGGCTCCATAACTTTAATCTCTAGAGTAACTGCATGAGGGGAAAGAATATTACGGTTAGGTAATAGAAACCAAAATCAACCAGTGTCCCTGGTATTTTGGTGTTTTTATTTCGACTCACAAAATCCACCATAACCAGTTACCATTGTTAGTATTGTCGGCATCGTCTCTCATTGAACGGCCAAAGTTCGGACTATGAGAACGTGTATACTGACGTGACGTACGTACTGACAATAGTGTATCACGATAAATCTAAACAACGTTGCAAAGAATGTATTCACGTCCAATTCATGATAAATAAACCAACTGTAAAAACAAAGCAAAATAAACAAAGCCAAAAACTGGTAAAGTGGCCACCTAGTTGACAGTGGTTCGGCCCTTCAAAAGAGTGATATCCACACACCAAAACTAACTAAATAAAACAAATCACAACAAAATTAAAACAAAACCAAAAACCTATAAAGTGGTGACTAAATCGAGAATGGTTCGGCCTATAGGCAAAAGCTAGTAGCAAATTGTTGAAAACCAATTTCTCGTTAACTCGGCACTTTATAGTACACATCTACACGGTACTTGGAGTTGAGCCAATACACAATTTAAAAAAAAAGGGTGATATCATATCAAAAAC